>CM017321.1:51449254-51703952 GCA_006937295.1 Carpinus fangiana
AAAAAAATTGAGTTTTTGAAAAATTAGAAATCAAATGGGCTTTTTAGTCATTTCAGTTCAATTCAAATTATCAAATATGTGTTGCAACCAAACTAAAGAATTGGAATACTTATTCCATTCCAACATTTTCTATTCCTAGTAATACCTATTCCTTTTTCCAATGGAATACCTATTCTGCAAACCAAACGGGCCCGTAATGTGATACTTAAGACTCATAGGTCTCTTTATAAACCACAAACTCTAAGTGAACTACTCAGCTTCTCAATATGAAACTGGAGTATTATTGTAGGCCTCTTGGAATTAATAACCAAAGCCCACATGGATCAATTATGAACATCTTAATTAACACATTCATGAAATCCAACTAGATGCAGATGAATTTGAAAAACTTTTTACACTACATGCATGACTCGAAACATGCCTACATTAATTAGTATAGTTTGACTTGTATGCTTAAAAATCATTATTAAAAGCCCTTACGACTGATGGTTAGGAATAAAAAAAAATACTCAACCTTTGCAAAACTATATCAAATAAACATGATCTTAGGATAAACTCTACAGATAAACAGAGTAATTAATTCAAGAAGTTGAGGAAGTGTATCAAGGTAGAAAAATAAATATTGAAAATATAATAGACCTTGAAAAACTGATCTTTCATTCTCCAATAACCTCTTGTTTTCCTTGGACTTGATTTGTACTCCCTGACGTGATGTTAATAATTATTATTAGATCCAAAATTCAATAGCGATCGATTCAAAATTTAACGGTGATTAAAAATCATCAATAGATCCACAATCACCTTCTTATTTAACTAGATTGATGTGACAATATATATCCATCAATCAACCCTTGATTTTTTTTTTTTCATTTTTAATAAATGTTAATTTATTTAACTAGATTGATGTGACAATATATATCCATCAATCAACCCTTGATTTTTTTTTTCATTTTTAATAAATGTTAATTTATTTAACTAGATTGATGTGACAATATATATCCATCAATCAACCCTTGATTTTTTTTTTTTCATTTTTAATAAATGTTAATCTAAGGGTCGACAGACACTGCCAAGCATGTCAATCCAATAAAATAAAAATAAGATGAGAATTGAGTATGTATTATTACTCAATTGAATATTGTAAAATAAAATGCGAAAGTAAGTGGAATAGTGGTTCATGTGAGTCAATTTGTCATTAATCCCCTATTTGCCCTTGAGAAATGCTAGGTTTCTCAAAACGAACAAAAATCTCAAAAATTTGGTTCACAAATAATTTATCACCATCCCATCACTTACTGTTTCTATTTACTAAACAATAAATAATATGTAATGATGACACGTCATTTTGAAACCAAATTTTTTAAACTTCTTTTAAAAGAAAATTCAATATTTTTCTTTGCCGTCTAGACGTGCTTCAAAAAGAGTCTGATTGCTCAAACAAGCCGCTTAATTATAACAGGGGATACCATTTTACAGTACAAATTAAGAATGTTAGGCGACTTGCGAGGAGGTTATATTCAAAGCACATAGTGACATAGATATATATATGTGTTTGTGTTTGGTCTGGTTTAAAGCGAAAACCAAGCTTTCTTTGACACGGAAATGAATATAGGAGGTTGACTAACAGGCTGCAAATGTCTCAGCTACTTCACCAAATTGATTAGGTGAGAGGTTAATTGATTAAGGTCTCTTCAAAGCATAATATATATATATGATTGTACGGCTCATAATCATGCTAAAGTTCATTCTTCAGAAAGTAATAATTATTTGCTTTTTAAATAAATAGTAGAAGCATAATTAATATTTGTTCCACTTTAGCATACATATTGGTCCTTTTTTTTTTTTTATATAAAAAATAAAAACTTTTGCATGTAGCTTGACAACCCAAAACTTGCTACTGGGCCATCGCATATCTTCAAGATTTGACGGACTTTGGCACTTACTTTTCAATGACTATCATATGCTAGCGAAACGGATTTCTCCATTTCATTTAAAATAAGATGAGCTATTTAAGCAAAATGATGTAAAAAATGAGATAAAATTATCTTACCATTTTGCCTAAATGGCTCGAGGATTCATTTCCATATGCTAATATACGCCTCTATGATCTTACAAACGATCAAAAAGAAAAATAGATCTTACAAAAATTAAGAAATTATATTAACAAAAACTAGAAAAAAAAAAAAAAAACCTAGCATTATATAGTAAACAGCGTGTGATTGACTCAATCTTAAGATAGAGAATCCTAAGGGCTGTCTCTTATACACATCTAGATGTGTATAAGAGACAGATAGTAAACAGCGTGTGATTGACTCAATCTTAAGATAGAGAATCCTAAGGGTCTCACCAAATTCATAATCAATATCAATTGTTGGACATAAAATTTACTATGAATCTCACTCGAGCAACCTCATTTACATAAATTATAGGCTATAGCTACATATATAGAGCTCTACAATAATTTACTATTTCAGATATTTCAGAAGATTATCTCTTAATGTACAACTATCTGAATGTCTCAACCACCATATCGATGAACATGAAAAAGACCATTATCTCTCAACCACCAGGTGAGTGTGAAACGACTACATGAAAATAAAACCCTATAAAAGATATGCAACGCATCAAGTAAATGAGATCAATTGATTCCTCTCATAAACTCTAAATTCATTGCATATTTGCATTCCAAACAGTAATGCTAACTTAAGCATCGGAGTTTCTTCGATCTCCGAATTAGTGCATCCTTTGACTTTTTTTACAAATATCTTATCGCCGGTCATGCTCGTACCAAAAAACTACTATATATAACATTAATCTACATTTGCAATCAATTAGTCATATATGCTTCCACATCTTAATTATCTGGTTTGTGTGTTTTTTTTTTCCTTCACACTTCTCTGATGTTGATTTGAATTGATTATTTCATAATATATATATATTTGGAATGTGCGTTAGCATATATTAGGTCTAAATACTGAATTATAAAATGTTTAAAGAGAGTTAATCAATCAAAAATTCAATTACATTTTCTTCACAATTCTGCAAAAATGTTGACTGCGGCAAAACTCTGACAAAGATTTGGAACAGCCAAAGCAACATAAACAAGTGGCCAGTGGGGGGTGGCGGCCTTAAAGTGTTTCTGTTCGTAGTAACGAATTTAATGATGATGTTGTCTCTCCGTCGTCTCTATCTCTGTGATGCTTCCAAGGTAGTACGTACCGGCTGCTGCTGCATGCATGCCAAGTGGGCAATTGTTTCTTGTCTTATAATTTGAGCCATATGTCATATTGGATTTGACCCGTATACTGTAGTTAAAATTAAAATATATACGCCGTTAAAAAATTGAATGGTGAGAATTTTATTAAAGTAATTGAATGGTTCAGATGTGTCATAATAAATACTAATTTTTTTGTTCCATATATTTATTGGTATTTATTATGATAGATCTATACCCTTCAAGAACCCTTTAATTACTTTAATGAAATCCTCATCATTCAATTTACAAAAGCATGTATGCTGTAATTTTAACTACAACATACAAGCTAAATCCTATCATATGTTGGATCTGGGAGGGCCTAGAATTAGCAATTTGGGCCATTGATTTTCATCCAACGGTCCAGATTACTCAACTAATAAATAATTATTAAAAAATTATTTATGTTTAAAAAAAAATCAAAATCAAAATAATAAAAAAAATTTAACATTTTTTTGTGGTGGCTGGCCACCCCATGTGGTGGCCGGCCACCACTATTAGAGGCAAGGGGCAGTTTGGGGTGGCTGGTGGCTTTGCCGGTCTGGGGTGGCCGAAGCCACCCCTTGGCCCTTGGGGGTGGTTCAGCCACCCTTGGACCACCCCCAAGGGCTAAAAAAAAAAAATTGGGTGGTCCTTGGCCCCTGGGGGTGGCCGAACCACCCCCAAATAGTGGTGGTCGGCCACCATCTGGGGTGGCCAGCCACCACAAAAAAATTTAAAATCTTTTTAAATTTTTTTATTAATTTTATGTTGATTTTTTTAAAATAAAAATAATAGTTTATTATTATTTTTTTAGTGGATTGTTTTGGACCATTGGATCAACATCCAACGGTCCAGATGCATCATTTGAAGGCCTCAAATTCCCTAAAGAATTTGAGGAGATCCCGGTCCATCATATGTAACACCAAAATTTAAGCCTTCTTTTTGTTGTTTTGTTATTCAGGAGAAAATCCACACAACTTTTATTTTTAATACGGATTGAATTTTTCTTTTTTCATTAGGATTTTGTTTTTCCTTAGATTTTGTTTCATTATTAGGATTAGGTCTTTTTGTCCAATTATGATTTGTTTTTCTTTTCCTTTTTTAATTAGAAAGTGCACAACACCATATATATATATATAGTTTTGCTTATTTGGAGCAATTAGGATTTTTTTTTCTTATTTGTTATTTTTTCTTTTATTGAATTCACTTTTCAATTTTCAATTCTTAGTTTCTGCTGCTACATTTTGCAACGATTCGACAACTTTAGGGTTTAGAGGGCCCAATACCAATGACGGCAATTAAAGCAATAATAGGTTGCTCCACAAGACCTCAAGAAATATTCAACTAAGAAATGGTCTCTTTTATCTTCTTTGAAGGCAAAAGAAAGACATAGTTAGGGCTGGCAATTTAACCCGTGACACGCGAACCCGACACGCGAAAATCGGGTTAGGGTTTGGCATAATCGAATTCGGGTCATAAACGAGCCGACCCGTTTATGACACGTTTATAATCGGGCCGGGTCAACCCGCCGGGTCACGGGTTGACACATTTTAGCCGAGCCGCGTCGGGTCAACCCGTGACCCAGCGGGTTGACACGTTTTTTTTTTTTTTAAAAAAAAAAAATTAATTTTTTTAAAATTTTTTTTCTTGTTTTTTTTTCTCCATGCTAGTGGTTATTAACTTATTATATCACTTTGAAATCTCCAAATACATCTCCACTTGTAAATTCCTCAAATGTTTGTGTAAATATTAATTATTTTGTTGAAGTATAAAGTTTTATTTCAAATTAAATTAAAATTTTTTCTTCTGATTTAATATATTAAAGTGGTTGGTAATGTCTAAAATTGATATGATTTATATATGTATTTTTAGTAGAACATGTACCAAATATTTTTAAAAAATATAAATGAGAATCACATGTACTTTAAATACATATCAATTTGATAGACGGAATTGAAAACAATTATCACATATCCATCACAAATATCTTTAAGAGTGAGATAAGAATATAATCCTTTTGGTAAATAAATATACACCAAGCTCTTCTTATTCCTAAACCACAAATAAATGGATCAAGATCTTTTATATTTTTTGTATTATATTTGTAACTTCTTTCATCTATTAGAATGTGTTATTAGATAAAAGAACATTGTATTTGTCATTTTGTTGCTTTGGTTGCTAAAATTTTGCTATTAAAAGTTTTTTTTTTTTTTAAAAAAAAACTAAAAATAAATTTATATTCGGGTTGTGTCGGTTTCGGGTTCACGTGTCGTGACACGACATGTTTATACAAACGGGTTCGTGTCGTGTCACCCGTTTATGGAGCGTGTCATGTTCGGGTTGGAGTATTCGACACGATTAATTAATCGCGTCATGTCGTGTCGAACATAATCGTGTCGGGTCATAATCGGGTCGGACCCGAACCCGACACGCCGACCCAAATTGCCACCCTTAACATAGCTAGCCCCGAGAGACAAGATTAGACGGCCAACGTCAGCTACATCTTCATATGCCCATATAAATTTAGACAAACTTTCAAACTATTTCAACATTTTTTTGTTTTTAAATTTAGATATTAATGATTTCGTATTTTCAGTACGAGTCAAACAGCAAATATATATATATGTCTGATGTCCATTTGAACAAGCAAAAATAAAAAATAAAAAATAAAAAACATATAAGAAAATCCCTTTATCTAAATAATCGAGTAGAATACAAAGCCCACCCAACCTGCTTCTTATTATGCCGTTGGTAAACGGGCTTGATGGAGGCACGAGCTCACCTTATGGGCCATGAATTGTCACTCCAACTAAACGAGATAAAACAATATGGAAAATGGTCAACTGCTGAGATCTCTTCCACCTAACTTTCATGTCTTAGAGATAGTTGCTAAGTAATTACAGCTACTGCTTTTGGCAATCTGTATTCACATCCCATCCTGTGATACAAAGAAAGAAGCAATTAACAAAGAGTAGAAGATTTAGCATGCTAGTGAAAAACAAGTACCATCAAAACACAAATGGTGGTACATATTAATCCGAAAAAGTATATATAGGCTTCAAAGGGTTTATTCAAAATGCAGTCTAGTGGCCAAACAGATCAAGTTAACACATTCCCCATATTCTTAAAGACTTCCTTCTTGACCATGCATCATTTTAACAAATAACAAAAAAGCATGCAACCTCAGGCAATAAGTTCATTAGCTGAATGCTGAGAATGCTTACCAAACGAGGTCCATTAGTTATGCTCAATCAGCTTGAAGACTAAACAAGAATTAAGAGTGCATATCCGCTAAAACCGAGTCATCTGCTGCAGCATTTGGGGACCAGTTGATTGTGAAACCAACTGCTCTGAACTCAGGGAAGGTCGTGCCAGGTAGTTGGCACCAACTGGATTACCAAGTCCCTGTCTTAGCATCTCTTTAGAATTACTAGTATTTGTTTCAGAGTGTGGGGATTCCATTAATGTGCGAATCTGAACAGTTAGTGTAAAATGACAAGGTATTAGTGCCCAAGTAAAAGAAGGATTTAGATGAAACATATGTACATATACTAGGAACTTACCACATCAAGACGCTTCTTGTGGAGATCACTTGATAACTGCAAGAATTTAACTCGAAGAATCAAAATATATTTTTGAATTGTTATTTCGTTTTAAAATAGAATTACTAAATCAGCAAAAGCAAGTGTCAAACTTAGAATTTACTTGTCAAGGGAAAAATGTTGACTTTAGAATTTAAACTAAACACATGCAAATTCATCTTAAAAGATCTTGTATTTTATCTTCAAATAGTTCTTTAATGAAAAATACAACCAGAATGTTAGACCATGCCATGTATAAACAGTCTGAAGAAACAAATGGAAGATGCTCACAGGTTTGCTTTGGTACTTCCGCTCCTCAGTTGAATATCCTGGAACGTTCAATTGCCAATTTTTCTCTGCAAAATATTTCCATGCATTGGAGTTATTGAGGTTCCATTTGCTTCACTTAAAACATTATAGAGAAAACAAGTGAATCAACACCGTTTTAGTACGAATGCTTATCAACAATATATTTAGTCCTACGTGGCAGTAACATTACTTTGTCCATGCATATAGTTTTTATCAGGAGTTAGCACCTGGAAATAATACCAACATACCCCCTGACATCAATACCACAAGCCTCTTATATATTCTTGTTTAATCACAGGAGAGACCAAGTGAAGAAAAAGATACTGAAATATCATTACACGTAAAAAATGAGTTTGCACAACCATAAGATTGTTCCAAGAAACAACTTTGTACATAAAACTAGCAAGTCATTACCAGATAATTTAACAACTTGTTTCAACGTGCATAGCAGCAGTTTCCTAATCCATGTGAAGTTTAATTCACTCTCAGGCCTATCTTGTCAAGTTTACACAGAGAGGACCCAGAAAGTCAAATTTCTATTATTGACAAACAATTTTTGTGCTGATAGCTACTAAAGAGATTCCAGCAACAATGGGAGGACAGAGAAACCCAGTACTTCAACTACATTTCTTCCAGTGCTAGATACCTTGTTGCGTAAGGTGAGTTTGAGGAAGATAAGTCAGTATTTTATGATGAGTCTCACTCTTGATGTTTGGATCCCATAAGACAGACCACTCAGAAATTTTTAACAAATTATTGAGGCACCTGAAAAGACAGGGTATGCCATATTAAACTGTATGACAAGAAAGAGTTACAGATCAGTTGAAGGATCTGGCTGGCTGGCAAGGTACTACCACATTCTAGGCAAGGGACACTTTCATAACAAAATATGAGGAATAATTGATCCCAATTCGTGAAATGATACTTAAATCTATACCAGTGTAACTTAGCATTTAAACAAGTGGGCACTATAATTGTGTGTGGCTCAATAAGAAGCCAAGTCACTTATTATACTTTGTCCAATTCTTAAAGTTGCTGATAATATATTTTTGTCAACACACAATAGTTTGACTTCTCATCCCATCGTCTCGCATCAGTCTTGAGCATCCCCTGGCTTTGGCGCAGGTTTCTGTGTGTGTAGGGGGTTTCGTGATGGCTGTTATGGGGAGTTTGAGAAGGGGTTTTTTTTTTGGTTGAAGCTAAGACGTTCGAGTTTGAACTAGAGGAGGGGGCCTCTGTTGTGCGGATTTACGAAAGATGAAGGGGAGTTATTCGATCGATTTTCTTGGGTAAAATCAATGCCTCCTGGTTTTAATGGAACCCGCTCTTTTCATCCAACCCAGGCCAAACCTAGACCCACTTCACAGTGGAAAAGACGTGCAAGAGTTGGGTCTTCCTCTTCGGGCCAAGATGCAGGTTAGGGCCCAAGCAGCCATCCTGTTCAAGCCACGCTTCCTCTGCCAGATCTGTCACAGGTGCCTGCCGCCCCGCAGTGGAGGAGATCTGGGAGGAAGGCAGACGGTTGTGCTGCAGTCAACGACCTCTCCCAATGTCTATCACGGAAAAGATGTCTAAAAAAGGTGAGGCTTCTGTCAGTACACACGCTGGCTGGTATGTGGATTTGGCTCATCAACCCCGTCCTCCAAGACCATGGAACCACCAGAAGCTATGACACGTATCTTTGAGCTCTCGGTGGATTGTTCTAAAGGGGTTTGGGAGGGGAATTTGTTTGCTGCTATCTCAGTGATCCCACTTCCTGACAGTCTTTTGCCAGAGGCGCCACATTCTGTTAGCCAGGCATCATCGTTTGAAGTTCAGAGTTGAAATCCATCTCTGGGCTTTTCTATTCCTGATGTGGGGGTTGCTGGGTCCTCTGGCAAGGGTCTGACGCTGGGTAATAATGCTCATGTCTCGTTGGGTGATGCCCGTGTGACTGTTGCTTGTGGTGCGGCCGAATCTGAAAAGTGGGCAATTGTTCCGAGGAAGGCGAAGAGGGCTACAGTCCCTGATTTAAACCCAAGGACCTTATTTTCATCCATTGTGTTTAGGAGAGGGGAGGGCTGGGGAGTGGGTTAGGAGCAGGTGCGGGAGGGCTTGACCCAGCTGGAGGTTTATGATGCTAGGAAAGGCTTGTGCCTTGGCATAGCTCATGTTGTAGCTCCCTCTTTGGCCGATCACCTAGTAGAGGCTAGTTGCTTGGGAAAGAAATTGCTTCCTGTTCCTACTTTGGGGTAGTGGAGGTTATGGGGTAGAGTGTGGAAATGATATCATTTCGGCTTTGGTTAACTTTCCGTGGGGTGAGCCAATCTTCTGTGAGCAATATTTACCCTCTTCTAGCAACATCAGAGGAGACCAGTTTCCTGAGCAAGAGACCTCCAAGTGAGTAAAAAATAAGATTAAAGGTTTTAGTAAATTATGGGAATGCTTGCGATAAATTTGAGAAGGAGATTATGGTACTTTTTGCATAAATTGAAGCCAGTCGCAAGAAGGATGTTCTGAGCAGTGCTTATCCTTCTAGCTCCTCTCAATTGGTTCCAAAGGTAGTAGGGAATTGAAAAGGTTAAATTGCTCCATAAATTATGCCTCAAAAGATTCTGCATCAAAGTCTGGCAGTAGAAGAGGGAAGGTGTCTTATGTTCCTTTATGAAGCCAAAAATTATTTCGAGGAATGTGATTGGGTTGCATTATATGAATAAACGTATGCGTTTTAGAAATCTCCTCAGATCGTGGAAAGTTGATATGGTGGCTTTGCAGGAGACTAAACTGGAGCAGAATTCTAGGAATACCATGTGAAGTTTGTGGAGGTCAGCATTTAGATTGGTATCAGTTGGATTTTGAAGGCTTCTGGTGGTATTTAATTGATCTCCGAGAGTTGTGGAAAAGATCAAAACCAGTGTGGGTAGCTTCTCGGTTGGGTGTATATTTAGAAGCGCAAGGACCAATTTGAGTAGGCTTTTTACAACATCTATGGCCTAAAACATGGACCATCGGTTTTTTTTTTTTTTTTGATAAGTTATTTTAAATCTGAAAACATGTGGCTTTGTGGAGAAGGTGAGGCACTGACGGAGTTCCTACTATTTTTTTGGCTGTCCTAGTTATCTTTTGGCTCAAAAGTTAAAAGCGCCTAAAGTTTATTTAAGAACGTGGAATGAAACAGAGTTTGACAATATGGAGAATAATAAAAGGGCTCTTCTTGATATGTAAAAGGTTTGGATGTGCTTGAAGAACAAAGACCTCTCTCAAACTAGGAGAAGTTTAGGAAGGATATGGCTACTGTTGAATTGGAGAAGACTATTCTCTTAAAGGAGGTGAGCTAGAAACAAAAAGTCGAGGGTGTTGTGGTTAAGAGTGTTAGAGTATATCATGGAATTCAAGAATAATAGTCACAGTTGAAGACTATTATTGACTTACAGTTGTTGAATATCACTGAGTCACACTCGAAGACTATCACTGAGTTACAATTAAAGTCTAGCTATAGTTAAAGACTATACCTAGCTAACCTAGCTAGAGTAGAAATCTATTTGTATCCAACATGATTCTTCTATAAATAGGAGCACGTAATATTGTAAACATTACTCAAAGAAATAAGAGCTTAATGCAGCCTTAGGGCTTTATCACATAGGTTATAGACTGAATCACGTAAATCTCTATCTTATTATTTCCGCGTTATTAGTTTCTTTCAAAGAGAATGTGACAAAAATATCAAGTTATTCCATTGGGTTGCAAATTCTAATAGAAGATGTATTATGATAGAGAAGCTAGTTATCAATGGTGATATCTCTTCCAAGACCATATTGTCCAATTTTTCTATCAAATCTTTACCGATTATACGTTGGGGACCAGATTTGGATGGTCTATTCACTCTATTAGTGAAGAGGAGGCCGCTTGGGTGGAGTGAGCCTTCGAGGAAAGGGAGGGAAAGTGTTGCAAGACATGAATGGAAATAAGGCTCCGAGGCCCAATGGTTTTTCTATGGGCTTCTTCCAATCTTGTTGGGATGTTATCAAAGAAGATGTCATGAAGGTATTCCTTGAGTTTCATGATCATGGTAAATTTGAAAAGAGTTTGAATGCTAATTCCATTACTCTTACACTGAAGATTAAATACTTTTGCCTTATCAGTCTAGTGAGTGGAATTTATAAAATTATAGCGCAGATCTAGGCAAATAGATTGAAAATCGTTTTGGAGATCATCTTGAAGACTCGGAATGCTTTTATCAAAGATCGTCAAATCTTGGATTCGGTTCTCATCACCAACGAATGCCTTGGTAGTCACGTCATATCTGGTGAACCAGGAGTTTTATGTAAAATTGGACCTAAAGAAGGTTTATGACCACGTTAGCTAGGATTTCCTGTTATACATACTTAGGAGATGTGACTTTGGAGAGAAATGGCACAATTGGATTTCACACAACATATCCATTGTGTGCTTCTCTATTCTAATTAATAGTACCCCCTAGTGATTTTTTTAATAGCTCACGGAGGTTGAGATAGGGGGACCCTTTGCCCCCCCCCCCCCCCTCCTTCGATGTCAACCGCCATGAATGGGGGCTTTATCTCAAGTTTTTCGATGGGGGCTAGGAATGAAGATTCATTATCCGTCTCTCATCTCTTATTTGCTGATGATACCCTTACTTTTTGTGGAATTGAACCGGATTACCTTCATACTTGAAATGTGTGCTCCTTTGTTGAAAATTAATTTGGCTAAACCAGAATTGGTTCATGTTGGCAACGTGCCAAATGTGAATGGCTATTAAATATTTGAGCCTCTCTTTCGGTGCTCCGTTCAAAGCTAAACCTATTTGGAATACAATTATTGAGAAAATAGAGAGAAGATTAGAAGGGTAGAGAAGGCTCTACTTATCTAAGGGTGGGCAAATAATGTTGATTAAGAGCATGCTTTCCAACCTTCCTACCTACACCCTCTCTCTCTTCCCTATCCTAGTTGGTGTTGCTAATGATAGAAAGTTTGCAGAGGAATTTCTTGTGGGGTGGTTTGGACAACGATTCTTAGTTCCATCTTGTTAATTGGAAGCAAGTTTGCACTCCCTTTATCTGGGAGGTTTGGGGATTAGGACTCCGCTTACTTTCAATTAGGCTCTCTTGCGAAAGTGGTTATGGAGGTACGATGTCGAGAGAGAGGCTTTTTGGTGAAAGGTGGTAGATATAAAATATGGTATTTTGGCGGGTGGTTGGTACACTAACATTGTCACTGATACTAAATATAGTTGGAAAAACCACATTAATAGTTGAATTGATAGTTTTTTTCGTTCTCAAATTTGTATTGATAGTTACATTTTAGAATTTGTATTGACGAAATTACCCCTATAGAATTTTCAATAAGACATAAATATCCTTAAAATTTTGAAAGAAAAAAAAATTAATTTTAGTATTTTGTTTTTATTTTAGTAAGGGTAATTTCGTCATTTATTAAAATTGGGAGTATACTGTAATTGTTTTGGTAGTTTGGGGGGTAAATTGTTGCAATTGATAATTTGGGGGTGTAGATTGTCATTGGAGTGGTAGTTTTAAGGGGTTAATTAAACTTTACCCTATTTTCTAATATTTAGCTTCACTACAAATAGACACCACCAACAAACAAACTCCCATTTCCCTCAAAATCATGGTCAAATACTGAATATTGATGGAACCCACACATCAAATCCATCACCAATCACGACCAACCATCATCACCTCACCCACTGCCCAAGTACTCAAAGTGCCCTATGGCCCAAGACTACCAAAATCAACATTCATACCCACACTTTACCATTCAATGCCGATCACATAAAATCACCATAAATAAAGTCCCCCACTCCTGATTCTTAAACTAGCATCAAACACCTCAAGACAACACCAAAAACCCATATCTGCCAAGACGCTGCTAATTTGCACAACAACAGCTAAAAACCTTAATGCCACTGCCTCACACGGTCACGCCCACTAACAAGTGTACTTGCGCTAAAAACCCACCATCACAACAATAACATTGATGACACCATCTACTTGGCCAGCTCTAGTTGCCACTGCAACCCCTCTACCCTGAGCCAATCTCCCACTCCCTTTACAATGCCACCAACTCCCAATACCAATCCCTCTTCTTTTGGAAAACCATTAACCGTAAATGCCAATGCCAAGAACTCCGAGCTCCCAATCAAGAAAGAGGATGAACAACAGTGCTTCAATGACAGGGGAGAGGAGGTCAAGGGACATAGAGACGAAGTCACCGAGGCCCTCAACAATGCAACCAAGAAAAGTCTAAGCTGTGGTCGAGGTTGGCCACAGGGAAAATTGCTTGTGCTTTAAAAGCGAAAATATTTTTCTTCCTGTTATGCTTAGTTTTTCGTTGACTAGGGGAAATTGTTTTCAATTGACCAAGGTTCTTAGCTGCACCAAACACTGAAGAATGTCAAAAATGTCTTTCTGAAAACTTTCTAGATCGAAGCATACACACTCTAAGTCCCTATGGCCCCTCTTCTATGCTGCACTCGCTGTCCACTCACCAAATGTTGAAAGACAAGCAGCTAACCTTAAAAGCATAACTTACAACTGAAACAGGTAAACTGACATTGCAAACACACCCATGGCTGGAAAAATGTGGACACAATTGTTGACCATCCATCTTTCTTTTCACTGCATACAATTGTTTCTAATAACAAGGTTCTGAAAAATTAGCAATTGTTCTCTGCTGTGCATTCAAGAAGGTATTTTCTATAAAGAAAAGTAGTACTTGGAAATTTAAAATACATATATAATCGACACATATCATTAAAAGCGTAAGGCACCCCTAAGTACACAGAAAGTATACAAAAGGAAACACCTAACTAGAAGGAGCAAAAAGAATAAGAAAATCACTATAACTAATCATCACAGGAGAAACACAAGCAACTGACCAAAAATACAAGTATTCAGCAATAAAAATTTAAATCAAAACAACCCAAAATCAGAGTGAGTAGATGAACATGAAATTTGACAACAAACAGATATTAAAGTGAAAGAACTAATAAATTCACACCAACAAATCAACAGGCAGAATCAGAAACTTATTCAAGCCACTCTTTTTCAAACCATTTGAAATTTTATCTCTTCTTAAAATTCAGCCAGTCAGGGTAACCAGAGAAATCAGTTACGAATTTCTTGTGTTACATATAACCATTATCTTATACATATCATGAGAAAACTACTGATGAAAGATGTTGTAGTTCAGCACAAACCTAGGTGTAGCAATACATCCTTGGACTCTAAAGTTGAAGATTTCCGATGTTTTGCCAAACTGCAGGCAAATGTAGTAACCTGAAAATAAATACAAGTCCTTATCTGTAAGACCATCATGATCTCAGCTAAAACACAAAATCGTTAACCACAAATGTCATTGCAAAGTATAGGGTACATCAAGGTAGACAGACTACAGTGGCAAATTCCAGTTGTTATTGCAAACTAGAAACAATGTTCTAAAGCTGTAATCCCAGCTCCAGATTATTTCCTTAAAGAAGAAAAGAAAATATACTCAAGTATCTTACAGGTACACTAGATAAAACTATATCTATCCAACAGGATAAATTTCAAACTTTGAGATGCCAGTGATGGAGCTACTGAAGTGCAGGACTGCACTTCTTCCTGAAATTTTAGCTCATTATGTTGGACCAGTTTGTTAAACATCATAATTACCCTAATGCTAACTACATTCATGTTAACCATGCATGCTCAAACATGATGAATAACACTAAGGTCTCATTTGGTTCGCAGAATGTCTAGTTCATTGGAAAAGAAATGGCTACTACTGGGAATAGAAAAGTGTGGAATAGAATAGCTATTCTTATTCCTTAGTATTTGATTTGTGGAATGTCTAGTTCATTGGAAAAGAAATGGCTACTACTGGGAATAGAAGAGTGAGGAATAGAATAGCTATTCCTATTCCTTAGTATTTGGTTCGCGGAATGTCTAGTTCATTGGAAAAGAAATGGCTACTACTGAGAATAGAAGAGTGTGGAATATAATAGCTATTTCCTTAGTTTGGTAATAAAACACATTCAAAAATTGGAATTGAATCAAAATTATTAAAAAACCCCCTTTTTTTTTTTCAAATTCATTTTAAAAATAAATAAATAAATACACACTAAAATAAAATGGGTGGCTGACCACCTGACCAGGGGTGGCCGCCGATAATCAACGGGGGTTGCCGCGACCACCCTTGAAGCAAATTTGGGGTGGCCGTAGCTACCCCAAAATGTGATGGGGGTGGTGCGACCACCCTCGACCACTTCTCTGGGTGGGTGGTCAAGCCACCACTTTATTTTTTTGTTTTGTTTTGAGTTTAAAATAAAATAAAAAATTTAAATAAAAAAAATGATATGGGTATTTTTGAAAAATGTATTTCATTCTTTAAGGATTAGCTAAGCCACTCATTTTTTAGTGGCTTAGCTAATCTTGTGTGTATGCGATCAGTAGTCCCATAGGAATAAACTATTCCTAGGAATAGTGTGTAACCAAACAAAGGAATAGCTATACCGTAGGATTAGCTATTCTCCTTTCCAAGGTCTATTCCGCGAACCAAATGAAGCCTAAGGTTTATATAAGTTTGTCATTTTCAGAAGATTAATATAAGATATTATAACATTAATAAAACTAATATTCATATGAAACTTACAGAACAATCTAGCAGAAATTTGAAGAAAGATTAAACTTCATGAAAGAGAGTGTTTCTGTTTGGACTTATAGAGAGACGTACATTTTTTATATATATCTAAGTAATCGAAATATAATTCAAAAGCGAAGAACGCAACCTAGGTACTATAGAGAGGCATACATATGTACAGACATGTATGTGCATCCTAAAATATAAGAAAAGAAAAATGTTAGCCACAGTAAAGAGCCGCACAGAATCGATGAAGTCATCGGCAATCTCTAATAGAAGATCCTCGACTTCTAGATCCAGTTTTCCCTGTGAATCCACCTGAGCACAAACACAGTGAAAAATATATCATCAGAGCAATGAAAAGCAAGATAAACTCAACATCAAGAGGAAAATAACAGAATTAACAGACTGGAAACAGTGAAAAGACCTGTGAAACCAAATCTTGTATCTTTCTCTTCCCAAGAAGTTGATTAGTCGCTTCTGTTCCTTGGCTCGAACTTCCCCCCGGTGTAGTTGTACCAGATGCAGTAGCATCTGGCTGTGATCCTGTCAAACTCATGGACTTCTGACCTGTGGGTCCGGGCATCCTTGGAGAATACTGCTGCTGCTGCTGCTGCTGATGCAAAGGCAGTTGTTGTTGCAATTGTTGTTGTGCTGGTTGTTGCAGTTGTTGTTGTTGTTGCTGCTGCTGCTGCTGCTGCTGCTGCTGCTGTTGCTGTTGCTGCTGTTGTTGCTGATGTAGCTGTGGATGCCCCATTGGTTGCTGCTGCTGTACTAGCTGGGATAGCTGCTGTTGGCTCAGGGCCATAGAATTCGGGTGCAACTGAGTAGATGAAGCCATTTGCTGCTGCAACATGGCTTGCCTCTGTTGAAGACGGAATGAAGCTGAACCAGAACCAGAACCAGAGATTGGTGGTATTTGTTTCAACCACTGTTGCTGTGATAAAGAGGTCTGCATCATGGTAGGCTGTCCATTCTGAGCCAACCCAGGTAACTGAGGGTTCATATATGCCAGCGATGACGTCCTCGGTAAGCTTTGAACCTGTAAGTTTGTAAAGATAAAGAAAGGATGTAATAATCACGCATAAAAGTTTAAAATGTAAAAACATGCACAAATAATTCAGCATAACAGCATTGCATAAGATTGTGAAAGCTTATAAATCTTCTAATACATCTGTATCAATCAAGAATATCAAAAACACTAATGAGCTATTAATTCACAAAATCACCCATTAAAGTGTATCCATCACATGAAAAAATTGATTCATCTTCAGAAAGTAGACTCACGAGATAGTATTAAAAAATATGATTAAAAAAAAGTGGTTGAAGCAAGTGGTTAAATTGTGGAAATGATCCTGCACATGCTATGGGATAGGCTGATTTCATATGCTCTGAGCTGAAGAAAAACAAATAGGACTGATTTCAAAAGTTACGTAGAACACAATGGAATGACTCATATTCACAGGACTTCAAGTACCCCCAAGGTAGTATAATATGATTATGTACAAGGGATTTTGTTAGTAAATGATTTCCCTGTCCCACTTTTGGAAAAATTTCCAAATGTTATTGAATTTGGGGCATCCAAGGAGAAAGTCAATCACAACTTGACTGCTTACCCCTACTATTGCAGAAAGCAGCTACTTACCAATTTTGAAGATTGGGTAAAAAGCGTAAATTAAATCAAAATTCTTCCAAAAAGAGTTCATGTAATTAATTTGAGAGATATCTGGGGTTATAGGTAATGCAAACTTCAGAAGCAAGACTGACATATCTTAGTTTGAAAAGTCAACTGAGTACACAACCCAATAAGAAAACAACTAAGGTATGTACCCTTCGTAATAGAACAAATAATAACATGCATATAGCGACATATAGATGACGACTAAAATGGCAAACGCACAGCCATTAGCAATTATGCAAATCCAGAAACAGCATATAGATAAGGAAACATTATACCTGTTGAGAGCCAAGAGGACTTTGCTGTTGCAATTGCCTCATTTGGCTTGGGTTAAGTCGCTGGGCATAAGTGAGAGCCCCATTTGCTCTTAGCGCATTGAGTGACCCCATCATCCCCATTGCTTGCAGTCCTTGTAAAGCTTGACCAGGCGAATTACCCGAATGGAATTGAGAGTGAGAGCCTTGGACCAACCCAGCTTTCTGCCTCGGCTACACCCACAATTTCACTTGTTTTACGAGACATAGATGATACACAATTCGAAGACAAAAAAACAAAAACAAAAAAACAAATGTAATGGGTTTCCGAATGAATTACCAAGTACTGCATAATTAAAATACAGGAACAGGATATTTATCAAACCAATCATAAACAGGTAAAATGGCATAGTGATACGTATTTGGTTGATTTTCTTCATAATGCGATCGAGTTTACTTAAATATACGATTACGTATTCTAGGATGCGATTGGTGTCGATAAAATTCCAATTCATCGTCGATAATCATAAAACACGTCCAATAGTTCATTGTTAAGGACAAGAATGACATGGTTGTGCAGAAGGGCTTCCCCCAAGAAGTGGTCATATCAAATAGAACATTCACAGAGGTACCATCTTTGAACAATTGCAAATCCCATCCTTTTCCTGCTTCTAAAAACTAAAACCAACTCAAAATTTCACATTCCAAAACAGGCAAAGGACACAACAAACACTGATTAGACGAAATTAGAGTTCAATGATAATTCAATTTCTTACCGAGGCCAACAACTGGGACTGCAAGTTGAAGGCCGCAGCGGCTGCGCCAGACAACATGGGCAGGTGGCCACTCTGCCCTATCAGCGTTGACCGCGACAAGTTCCCGCCAGTACCCAATTGCTGCTGCTGCTGCTGCTGTTGTTGGGTCTGCTGCTGAATCCCACCAGACCCACCAAAATTCACATTCCCATGCATTCCCTGCTGCTGCTGTTGCCTCATGACCCCGAACTGCTGCTGCTGCTGTTGTTGCTGAAATTGGTTCAGCCGAGACATGGACTGGGAGCGCGACAGGCTTTGCTGGATTTGGTAATTCGACAAGGCGTTGGCATTCTGGGCCAGAGTTTGTGACTGCTGCTGGGATTGCTGTAGTTGGGTTTGTTGCTTTTGTTGCTGGTAATCTAATCCAATGGCTGCGGCGAGCTGCTGTGGTTGTTGTTGTTGGGATGGGGGGAGAGGGATTTGGGGAGGGGAGGAGATGTGGTCAATGGAAGGTGAATGGGAGTGGGAGAGGGGAGAAGGGGAGCGCATGGACGCTGGGTTTGACGTAGAATTCGATGGGTTTTGGGGAATTGTGGTGTTTGTGGGTGTGGGTGTTGCTGTTGCCGTTGCCGTTGCTATTGCCGTTGTTGTTGTTGTGTCGATGGGGTTCGAGGGTTGGAGGGGTTTTGGGGATGATACTGCACTTTCGGCCATTCCTTTCGAGAAATTGGGTTAACGGGTTACTGGGTTTTCTTGGTTTTGCTCCGCCTAATTCATGTTCCAATTTGAGAGAGAAAGAGAGAAAGAGATCGAAGGGGAAGGAAGAAGGCTGAGAGGGAAGGGGGGAGCAGGGAGGGGGGAGGGGGGAGGTTGAATCTGGGCCGTACACGTCATCCACTGGGGGTGGCCAGATGGTTGGTCACTCGTGTGAACTTTGGCTACAGAAAATTCAGAAATTGTGAAAGTCAACATTTGTGCCCGGACTTATAATATTATCTCACTTTCAAAATTCAAACACACCATCAAATTTTAAATTTTTTTTTTTTTTTTTTACATGTCCACCCAAGAGTAAAGGGAGGGGAGATTCGAACTTGTGACCTCCGCTTCATAAGGCGTAGTTCACAGCCGATTGAGCTACCTCTTAGGGACAATTTTAAATCTTTATAATTCATTTCTTAATTCAAAATTTCGGTTTGATGAATCTTTATAACAAGGCAAAAATACTCTTATAAATTTAAATTAATAAATAAATAAATTTGATTGATATTTTTCCATGAGTTTATGATTGATATTTTTTATGTGATTATTCCATGTAATAACATGGATGATACATTTTAAAATTATTGGACTTTTTTTTTATTATTATTATTATTTTGTGCGTAAATCCAATATGTTTTTAAATAGGGTTAAATACTTAATTAGTCCTTAGGGTTTATAAACTTTATTTTTTCCTCCCTAGGGTTTGGAAAGTGACTAAATTGGTCCTTGTGGTTTTGAAAAGTGACCAAGTTAGTCCATCTGTCAGTTGACCGTTAGTTGACTTAATTGACTGACACGTGGATCAATTAGAAGTTGACACGTAGCCACTTAATTAAATTTTTTATTTTTTAAAAAAATATTTTTTTCAAAAAAAAAAAAAAAAAAAAAACAGAAAAACCTGGGGTGGCTACGGCCACCCTAGGTTTTATTTTTTTTTTGAAAAAATATATTTTTTTAATTTTTTTTAAAATAAAAAATTTAATTAAGTGGTTACGTGTTAACTTCTAATTAGTCTACGCGTTAGTCCGTTAAGTCAACTAACGGTCAACTGACGGATGGACTAACTTTGTCACTTTTCAAAACCACAATGACCAATTTGTTTACTTTTCAAACCCTAAGGAGAAAAAAATAAAGTTTTCAAACCCTAGGGACTAATTAAGTATTTAACCCTTTTAAATAATAATATTTTATAAATATTAAAATATGTCATTTTATATTTTTTGGAGATGCATGTTATAAACTATTTATAGGGAATTAGGCATGACCTTAGTATGATTGCACAAGATATACACATTTTTATTTATCATATGAATTATGGCATGTATGTCATCCATCTTTAAGAGATTGAAAGTGTCGGGGGGTGTCTAAGAAATTATATCAAACCCAAGTTTTCCATAAACCTCAATTGTAGTAAAGAGTTGAGTTACATTGTCGACCTTGTGCAAAAAATATTAGAAAAATTGGATGAGACAAATGTCAAATTGGATGGGGTCCTCTAAGAGGAGCCACAAAAGACCCCATTACCATATCCTCTACAAGTTTATACTATCCAATTTTATTCTTGTTTATATGGCAAATAAAGCTCAATTTTTTTTTATTTTTTATTTTTTTGCATTTTGGAGTTCATCTCATATACATCTCCATTGAATTGGCATGCTCTATCCACCATTTTTTTTTTTCTTTTTTTAATTAAGGGTGAATGAAACATGCCAATTCAACAGAGTTGAACAAGTTTCCAAAACAACTCACAATAAGTGCAGAAGGAGTAGTAGCAAAGACAGAAATCCAACCAAAAGGAAAACTAAAGCTGCTTGCAAAGGAGAAAGAACGGCCACCTCAAAATCATTTGAAACGCTTACCTCTCACTCACTGTACATGTTCATTGACAAAGAGTTCAAAAGGAACCTATCAGTAGTGTGTTTTGTTAACTTCTTATTGGTTGTTTTTCTACCATGTGTTAGGGTCTAAGTATTTTTCAGGCTGCACCAAATATCAAAAGTTTTTACAAATAGCCTCTGCGCTCGGAAATGTATGAATTTGCTGGCCACCCCATGTGGCTAGTTTGGGGGTGGCCAGCCACCCCACCCCCCAAATAGCTGTAGCCACCCCAAAAAATTTTATTATTATTATTTTTTCTTTTGAAAAAAACTAAATTTTTAATATTTTAATTCTTTTAAAAAAAATCAAAAAATTAATAATAAAACATGTGGCGTAATGTAATTGGTGCTAACGTTGCGTTCCGTTAAATTTTGGACGGTAAGTTAACTAAAATATCATTTTCGTCTTTATGAAAACAACAATACCTCTTGTGATAGAAATGAAAACGTAAAAGGTAAAAAATAAAGACTCCAAACCTTCAGGGAGTTTTTAGTATTTAACCCTTATTTTTTTCAAAAATTGCATTAGGATTTTCACAAGGATTGATGACGTCATAAGCATATTATTCAGAATTAATTGTGTTTAACTCACTAGCAAAAGATGGGCCACCATGGAATTTCACTGGTTTCCTTAATTTAAAATACAAATTTACAATACAAAACATTTGTTTGTACATTTCTCTATTTTATAAATATTGGTTTTTTTTTAGCGAACAGAGTGTAAAAATGTGAAGCTGTACAGAAAATTCTAACGGAAGAAAGAAAGTTGTCTGTCAGCTTCAAGAGTTTAATCCTAAATCACACATACTATACAAGAAATCTGCACTCAATGCTACCCAAATCTGACCCACAAACCCACAAGAGTACTAAAGAGGAAGAAGTCTTCTCAGCAAAAACCAACTTTCAAATGCTGAAGTTGTTTCCTAGGCTGAGGCCCAGTTGGGAACTTCTGATAAATATCATATTAGCAAGCTAAAGCTCCCTACAGTAATGATGTACTCATGGGATTTGCAAAGAAATGGTCACGAAAAACAGATTTTGTAATGCTGAGGTTGCTCCCAAGGAGAGTACCAAGTATGGTAGGGGGCACATTGGATGTAGTTTGATGGATCTTCTTTACATAGAGGTGTTCATCCAGAATCATCAACTCCAACAGTTTTCTACAGCTCTGTAAGAAATTTAGAACTTACATTAGCATTTATTCACAAGGGACGAACAAGTAGTAGTCCATAGATACGCAAATTCATCAAATGATGACCAAAATTGATGATCCCCACATGGAGAGTAAAGGAAATTATTCACAAAGGGCGAGGGACTAATGTTTTCCAACATCTATTGCATAGTAGGATAATTTAAGCTCTGTAGACTTTATACCTTCACCATACACCTATAAAAACATGGAATTCAAAAGTTTACCTGAGGGTTCAATATATCCATCTGACGAATAATATCATCCTAACAAAAAAGATGGAAAAAGCAAAGTGAGAAAACATCAAAAGATTGTCTAAAAGAAGCTGCCAAACCCCCCACCTCCTGGCAGGGGGGTGGGCAAAGAGAGAGGCCCTAGATGAAACAAAAGGCTTTTTTCTTTCTTCCCAATAAACCTAAACCTAAAACATCACATTCAACATTTAAAACTTCTGTGTGCTCTGACGGAGTGGACCAATGGGAGTCATGGCTAAAGCAAAGGGGGGCCAACTGGAATTTGGAGATAACCTGCAGCACAGCAACTCAACTCCTTTTGGTTCTTTTTTTTCCTCTTTGAGGACCAAAGAAATGAAATCCAATAAGCACTGCCAAAGAACCTTGTTGCTGCAGCCACAGCAGCACCATCACAAAGCCTTTTCAAATTTGAAGCAATTTGCAAGAAAACAATTTGTTGGGCAAAATTATTTTGAAATTAAAAGTTTTGTGACAACATCATTTTGCTCCACCCAGCACCTCCATCACAAAGCTCTTTCAAAATTTTTAAGCAATTTGCAAAAATACAATATGTTCTGCAAGATACTTTTGAAATTTAAAAGTTTTGTGAAAACATCACTGCTAGTTTAAAATTTTGAAGCTTTCTCATTAACAACCCCAAAAAAAAAAGAAAAAAAGAGCGCTTTCTCCTGAGTTAAACAATTTATTTTTGTTGGGGCCACCTGTTAAAAGAAAGATTTTGCAAACTATGAAGAATTTTTGTAAAACATAAAGGATGAACTGAAAAAGGCATGTACCTCTAATATCCCAGGATTTTGCATCACAAGTCCAAGAACACGGCGTCTAAGTCCCTTATAAACAATTTTGTTAATGGTCCCATCTCCATTTATCCATGGCAATATTGGCATACAAATTTCACCAGAACAGATTATAGTGGTTTCATCCTCATTTTCTCCTGCAGGTAAAACAGTTTCGCCCTGCTTACAACCTTCAAGTGAATTGCTTGTTTGATTTTCATTTGAGGGCTCAGCAACCTCCTCGGGAAGATTAAGGATTGTCACTTTGTGCAGATTGCCCTCACTCAAGTTAATTTTTCTCTGTGAATTAGCATGATCAATAAGACGATTTTCTGGCAGGAGGATCAAATGGCTGTCATCAGTTCTTCCCAAGGACCTCATTGATGAAGGTAGTTTGATATCTTGAGAAAAATCAGACATTGAAGTCAAAAAATACTTGGAACGATATAGAGAATCAACAACACGAACGGAGTCATAAGCATTGACCTGTATAAAGCAAACACACATTTGAACCAATGGAAAATGCAAGGTTTAACTCAGATATGTGATTAAAGTATTAAAATCACATGTATGAACATCTTCAGGTAGGATTTCAAATTAGCTAACCCAACCCTAGCATTCCAAGTTGAAACTTAAGACTCTAAGAAGCCAGTTTGTGACAAAATTCTTCTGATGTTTCCCGATTCCTCTTCCACCAAAAAGCTCATAAACGGCTTGCTACCGGAAACAAATTCAGCCACACCTAAACAAGAACCATTACTCATAAACTCTAATTTTAGTACCCAACTCTGACTGAACTTCTATTCTAATAATGTTAAACAGGACAACAACAAAACATAGAGCACACATTTGACATGCCATATGGGATGTAAGAAGGTAGGACCAAGCCCACCATGAATGGGGCAGTGTACAACAGTACTGCAGGTACACCATAATAGCAGTTTTTCAAGATTAAAATATATATTCAATGGCTAAAGCATTAGAAAATCTAACCTTGAAGGCTTGGCGAAATGCTTGTAGCACGTCAATGATAAGTTCAGGGATCTCTTTTTCTAAATAGGAACAAGAAGAAAATAATTAATCCAATGAAACATACACATGAATATCATTCTTCCTGAAACTGAGAGCAGACACATGTACGCTCATTAGAACACAAGATATAGCATTTCTACCTGGCATATTTATGAATCGGGAAACTTCTTCAATGCTCAAACCTTGGTCACCAGCCTTCTTAATGGCAGCAGAAACAGTCCTAAAAACCTCAGGATGGATGGGACTTACTTGTTCTTGATCAGAAGGTTTTGACATCAAATGTTCAGCAAAGCCTGCCATAGCTTCCCAAGGTGACTCACTATGATGCCTGGCTACAGGGACAAATGCATCTGAATTAAGAATTTCCTTCATATGTTCAGCATGAGGGGAGCCACTGCTCTGACCAAAAGCAATGGTGGATGGATCATTCCCATCAAGAAAAAGTTGTTCACAAGTACAGCTACTCTCATCTTTGAACAATTCTACAGCATTGGCTATCGCAATTGTTGCATGACGTACAGATACCATGATGCCAGGAAAACCTTTTTCACGACGAGAAACAATTTCACCCTCACTTGACACTAAGGTTTTCAGTTTCTTAGCCTTATCGCTAACACAAGATTCATTGTTATCATTTTTACGTTTCAAGTTTCTCAGGTCTTCAGCCTCTCCAACACCTTCATCGGGCAAGTGTGGAGAAATGGACAGTTCACCTGAAGAAACTAGAGCAAACAAATGGAAAATGTCACCACAATGTAACTCTTCAGTAAGATTTATACCCCTCTCCATAAGATCTTTTTCCTTTTTGTGGAGCCAACTAGTAAATTTAGCAGCCCTCTTTCCAGTATTTATTGGAAATTTTGACTTAGAAATGCCATGCAAGAACTGTAGTGAAAGTTCAAAAGGTTGAGTCCCGTTACCACCAACCTACCAAAATGTGAAAGTTTGGGATAAGAAGGCAATTTATGTAGAAATCTCACATTAGATGAATAGAACTGTAAGATGGATATAGAAGGTACAAAAAAAGTAAGTCATATGAACAGAACCACTCATTTTTTGATAAGCAATGTAAGTTCATTGAAAGGGCAAAGGGACGCAACCTTAATACACATAAAAGTATACAAGAGAACCCCAAGAGTGTAGAAAAGAACAAAATTCCAAAACTCAAAAAAATTAGAAACAAGCAAAATATTCCATGCTACTCTCCATGTATAAAGGGATTATAACATTATATAAAAAAATGCCAGAAATATAACATGGACATCTCTTATTGAATTTATAAGCGTAGGCAAGTGAAGAAATAATATACTAAACTCCAATGCTGTTTCCAATATGTGTGAGAGACAGAGAACAAAGCAATACACTGCTCTCAAGTAATATGACCCACCAACAACAGCTGGACACTTCATTCCACAGAGAAACCCATCAACTGCAGATCTTACTGAAGGAAAGTCTGGACAATGTCAGCATCAGGACCCCTACACTTAAAGATGGGGAACATCCTAATGCCAAAGGTGCAGATCAACAGGCTATTCTGCAACAGCCACTGAAAAACCACGTAGCAGACAAACAGTACTTCTGATATTTCAGCTTGAGATGCATTTTATTTGGCAGTTTCTGGATGTTGAATACCATTGGATGGGTTTTTTGGCATGGAAGCACATCACATTATCATTTAGTGATGTTTATTTAACAATTTAATGAATCTTCACTTCGTTGATGGGATAGTTAAGAGATTATCTACGATTGAACTCTTCGCAACTTATCAATGGAAATAACCCTTTTGGCATATTGTTTATCAGTTTGGGCGTGGATGTTATTATTTCGACATCTTGTTTGAGCTACTACATCTTTACAACCCAAAATTTATCCAAGACCAGTGAGTTTATACAAGATATATGCAGGTTTACTACACAGTCAGACACAAATGGTATTGAAACTGTTTGATGTATATATATTTTATTGGTAAGTTACACATGCATCCAGTTGGTTTCATAACCAACCCTCTAACTCCTTTCTTATAGGGGAGGGAGTTGTCATTTGAGCTAGAGGTCATTGGCTTGAAACTAATTGAAACTTGGCCCAAACAATGAGCTCCCTACCTAGTTGGAATCACATTCTCTTACTTATGAGAACCGGTCTAACCTGGCAGTTGGACCAGCAGAACCCTGAGCTAGACACTTTCAATTCAATACTCTTACAACCAGATCTATACGTGAACCAGTCAAATCCAGGCCTAGCCTGGTTGAATGAAAAGGCAGGTTTGAGATTAAACAGGTTACAAACTGATTGGTATGACTGGGGCATGAGTAACAAAGTAACACATGGTTAGAAAGTTAATTTGTGGAAACAATTTGAAGTCGTGACATGAAGCATGAAGTCCAAGGTTGGTACAGGATGGCGTCCATGTCTGTGCTGCCTTTTTTTTTTAACACTTAATCTTTATTTTGCACAACACAACAATAAATATTTATCAACCAGCGGTTCACTCAGTGATTGGAACAGTAAACAACTCCCTTGGCTTATTTGACATCCAATATGGTTTTGATTACTAAGCACATCAACATGACTCTAGATTTGATTAACATTTAAGACATGGACATGGTGGTGCAAGAGTGCTTGATAATAGCCAAATGAGCTACAAGGACAAAAAGAAGGCCCAAAGGAACATGAGTTTAATTAAATATATGATTTTAAGAGGATGAGACTGCATGCTTATCTCCCAGTACCAAAAAATTGACTTGACAATGTACCATACTAGGACCTGAATCCATTTGCATAGTCAATCACCTTAGAATGCATGCAATCAAAGAACCAGAAAAACAGAACTAACCATGATTTTATTCTCTCTAAGGTAGCTAAATGCTGCAAAAAGATCATGCTGTGAGTAACGCCGTAAAATTTCTGCTAGCAGATTCGGTACTGCCGGTGCTGCTGAGGTGCTCAAAAAGACAAGCTTAAATAGCTCTACAGCATTGGAAACAGCCAATGATTCATATACTCGTCTACTAACATTTACCCCTTCATTCAAAAGCTTAATAAACTTCTGATGAAGGCGATGACGTGATTTTCGGACAAAAATTTTCTGTAGTATCCCACCATGGTTCTGAACATCCTGACGAGGAACCAATTCAGATTCCTGAGAATCCTGCAAGCAAAAATATATGTTATAGCCAGTCAGGCATTCAAAAGCACGTATATAAAAAGCATACATTTATATTGCTGAACATCAATGTGCACATTATGGTGAGGCTTGATTAATTGGAAGGGTCCTCATAGCTTGGTACTTACTGGGGATTGACAATGAGAGAGAGAGAGAGAGAGAACAACCAGTTTGATACATTCAATCACATTGATTCAACACGACAGCTACTTAATTGCATCAACGTATGCTGAGTCTTGTCTCAAATTAACTTTCTTTCTTTTTTATAAGTAATAATACTAAAACGAAGCTCCAAATGGAGCGCAATCCAAGTAAATAGGTTGTATTCTCAAATAAAAGATTTCGGAAGTAATAGACACCAAATATTTATGAAAGAGAAAGTTGGGGGCATTTACATATTTTTCAGCATTCTTGCTTAGATTTGACGACTCCTCATATGCAGATCCAACTCTTTTGGAGGTCTCCAGTTTAGCCATCCTCTTGTACAGAATAACCTCATCAAGAGCTATTTTTATGCTTTTTTCATCAATATCATCCCATGGCATTTCCTCCAAACCCATCTGTGGGATATGTTCTTCACTATTGGAAAAATTCCTGTTGACACCTTCCACCAGTGAACTTCGCACAAGCAGTCTGCAATCATCTTTATTTAGTGAGCTGTTCTGGGCTTTTTCTAGATGTTTAGCATACCGTTCACTGAGCATGTTACAGAGCCTCATTAGGGCTTTTCTAAATTTTCTGTTACTGTTCAGTAATGCCATTCTTTTCTTACAGGTACTTGGAGGTGCTGGAAGGTCAGGAAGTGAAGCCCAATTTGTGCGATGATATTTTGCCCCAAGTGCTGCACGGTGTCTTACATATTGGATCACCAATTGCCTGAAAGGAAGATACTATGTTGGGTGAATACAAAGAGATAAAATCAATAACATGTAAAGAATTATATTCTTTACTTTCCTCTCCATTAAGGAATTAATTCAATCATCAGATAGATCAAATAGACACTTGACCCCAAGCATAGAAGTACATGTATGGCATACACGCATAAGATGAAGTTCTACCATCAGGTAATTTTGACAAATCAATTTATATAATTATCATGTAATCTTCCGAACGACTATACCACTTGGCCAACTTAGCATGGAATTTTTATACATGAGCCCTTTACGAAATGATCCCAATGATATTTTATACATCTTTCTTTACCTGTCAGCTTCATCTGTCCATGAAAACCTTCTTTGACGAGTAGGATTATTTTTCGAAAAGGTACACCGACTGATAAAGGAATGATACTCATCTTCACTTGGTCCTGCATCCCCGGTTTCTAGATCATCATACTCTTGAATTGTTTGCAAATTAATGTTTTGCTCTCCTGAATGAGCGGCCAAAACATTTTTCTCTTCCATAAATTGGTTAACAGTATCAGGTGATCTATTAAATCTCTGCTTGTCCAACTGTCCAGTTTCATTGTCAACTCTGGTGAGCTTTATTGACCTCACTTTGGGAGATCTTTCCCTGCTCTGAGAAGATGAACTGCGTTTTCTTTTGACTGGTTGGAACTCATCCCCTTTACCCTGAAATCTATTAAGACGTTGTTGGCGCTTATCATAATACACACGAAGCACCTGCAAGTGGCATTTAAAGAGACAAACAGGCTTCATGTTAAATAAGGAAAAAAAATAAATACATAGTATATATTATATTATGTTGTGCAAAAGACCACAATTACGGTAAATAAGGCAAGACAATCACACGCCATTACACCAAGATTTACGTGGTTCCCTCAATGTGAGCTATGTCCACAGGCAAAGGCGATCAGATGAACTGCTTGGGATTGCCTCAAGAGAGGAATTCATACTTGGTGCTCGCCATATTTACCGCAATTGTTAATCTGGATACTAAACCTTAG
This sequence comes from Carpinus fangiana, assembly GCA_006937295.1. NCBI lineage: Eukaryota > Viridiplantae > Streptophyta > Magnoliopsida > Fagales > Betulaceae > Carpinus > Carpinus fangiana. Next base: position 51,478,657 of record CM017321.1, read on the forward strand.
TTCTAATACCATTTGTTGTGTAAAATACCACAATTAGGATAAATAAGGCAAGACAATCACATGCAATAACACTAAGATTTACATGGTTCCCTCAATGTGAGGTACATCCATAAGCAGAGGCAATCACGAAGAAATTCACTACCAAAGATGAAGTACAAAACTGTGAGTAGCATAGAACCCAAAGCCCATACACCCAAATCTCACTCTCATGCGAGACAAAGAATTTTCTTTTACACAATTCTCTAGTCCTAGCACATAAAGGAGAACATGAGAAAAGAAAAGATGTTGCAACTCACACCAACAAACTGTATTTGCGCAATTCAAAGTCTTCTTCTTTTCTCTCTTGCCCTGTGGCTACACTTCACTGTGTGGCACCTCTCTTTTCTTTATTCACTCTTTCATGCTAGGCTCTACCATAACACACCAAGTTGTGCAGCGCACACAAAACAAGAGAAATAAGCTTCTTGAGTTTTTTCTCTGATTTGTTAAAAGAACCAAAGTCACCTTTTTATAACCCGTTAAGTCGGCAATAGTAGAAGAGTCACAAACCGAATAGGGAAGGAAAAGACAGTGGGCCCCACAACCTAAATTCAAGTCATGTCCAACATATTCATATTGGACTAGAAAACCCATCAATTAAAGTGACACAGAAGCAATGCAAAAACAAACAAATGAATAAAACAACCAAACTGTGTTTTGTACAAGCAGAAGACAGAAAAGGTTGAACTTAGGGTATGAATGGCGCAAGAACAGGAAGTGCTCTAACTAGAAACCGAAGGAAATTCAGCTCTGTCAATAAAAATTCTAGTTATCAAGCAAATGTAACTCCATTAAACTCCCTTTTGACATGTCCATTAATAGGCGTAAAAAGCATGCTCTAAGATATTATGAAATCTTTATTTTTCAACACTTTGTATTTTTAGACAACTGCATATGTTTCTCCTTAGTGATTATTTATCATGATTTTTTTGTTCTTTTTACCCTTACTATGTTGATGACTTCTCTTATATACTTCCTGTGTACATGGGAGGCCTTATGCTTTTAATGATAGCTCCATTAATTATCAAAAGAATTAGAGTACAACTTTTATTTAGACGAAAAATAATGCTAAATATAGCCACATTTGACTTCAATTTATTAAGCACCACAGGAAGGACATTCAAAGGGAATGGGATAGGTATCAAGTCCAAATTTTACAGCTGATGACATCAATGAAAAGAAATCAAACTTAAAAAAAAAAATGTTATGCTTTGATATCAAACAACCGAATTTTATACTCTCACATAGTCCCTCTTCCTTCTTATTTTAAATTTTGAAATAGTAAGTTCAAGAGAAATCTTAGAATCGCGTAACCAAACTAGAAGATAATCTAACCTGCTCTAAGGTGAGATTGAGATCCTTCGCAATCTTCTCACAATCTTTATACGAAAGTTTTTCACTTAGATCATCCTGCACCACACGGTGTATGAGCTCAGCACGCTGATCAGCTGTCATTACCCTAACTGAAGCCCATGACCGAAAAAGGAAAGCCTGCAAAATAAATTTACAATTATCTGGACACAGCCAATATTTCAGTTTTGCACACGGCAGTCTCTTTGATAGGCACTTCACAACCTGACAAATTCCTAAAGACTGCATACAATGCAGATAGCAAAAATTGAAGGCTATAATCACTCTATGATTAAACCTATAACTGACATTTTTAGCTCAAAAATGATAGGATGCATTTTAAAAGTTTGCGATGAACAAAGCCTAAAATCATTGCATATAGATAAACTTAGGAAACATTATCCCAAGTGCATACCTCATGAACAGCAGATCCAGGGAATGCAAGTAAAGCAGATCCAATATCAGCAGCAGCATAGCTATACTCCAAAGTTTGCCAATACTCATCAACAGCTGCTCTACTTGACAGGATAAAGTCATGTCTCATTCGTGGGCGTAGATCAAGAGCACTAAAACTTAAAGATGTTGCATATTTTGAAAGCGGTTCCTCTATGTAAGGCTTAAGCTCCATTGCATGTGTAAAAATGGCATGTGGGACCTCGAGTCCTTTAAGATGTCCATCAGTTATCATTCGAATCAACTACATCAAAGAACAAGCTGTCATACAAGATAACATTAAGGTAAATTACGCGCTGCCCCCTTTAAATAATACCCTATTTGCACTTACACCCATAAATTATGATTCACAGCAACTCTTTTTCCCAAACTACCACTTTGTTCCGAGTAGCACCCTGGGTTAGATTTAGTCGTTAGTTGTGACGGAAACCATCACACATGAGTTGCACGTGATGCAACGGTGTTTTTTTCGTGAAATTTACCATTTTAGGTTTAACTACACCCTACCCCTCAAACTAACACCCCATTGCTCTTACATTCATAAACTATGTCACATGAAGCGTTTTCCGTCCATATTAACGGCCAAATCTGACTAAGGGTGCTACTTGAAACAAAGTGGTAGTTTGGGGCAACAAGTCAGTTTATGGCTATAAGTGCAAATGAAGTGTTAGCTTGGAAGGAAAAGTGTAATTAATCCTAACATTAATATACTACAATAAAAGAGCATAACAACACTGTTTTACAAGAGCAGCCCTAATCCACAAGGGGGATGAGGAAGCTGTCCAGAACTACATTTATGGCAGCAAGAGCTGCAAACAATATGGGTCATGGCCTGAATTCAACTAGACTAAGAGTTGATTTTTGAATATTTCATTGGAACCAAAACCAAATACAATCATTTAGGTATTTGGATCTTGCTAAATCAGCATCCTACCTCTTTAAATCCTCAAAATAGTTGCATAAACCAGAGAAATACTTACTACAGTACTACAGTGAAAGATGTCAAACTGTAATAGCCCTCCTACACCTAACCGGTATAATAAGTAACCACAGTCAAACAAACAACTTCAAGTGAAGATTTCTTACAGATCAGCTTGCAATATCTTCGCCTAATATTCAAAAGAAATATAAATGGGTGAGAGTATTTGCCAAACTGAAGTCCCAATCATATCAAAGCTTCCATACTACAATACTACAGACCATTTTTTTTAATGACTAATAAATACTACAGACCATTAGTATGGAGAAAAATGTTGCTTTCTTTTCTTTTTTTTTTTTTGACAAGTCAAAAGGATTTTATTAAAAAGCGAAAAATGTTGCTTTCTTTAATCTATGCATATTAATATTGATCTGTCAATTGCATGATTGCGAAAGACACCCCAACTGCTTAGTTTCTACAGTGTTGCACGTCCTTCGAAATGAGACGTGGCTTCGGTTAAAATGGATAAGATGCAGCAGACATTTTGAAAGGACAGATAACACTAAAATTGAGAAATATTTTAAACATGATCAAGAATTATACCTTCAACCGTAGTAAAATGTCAATAACCAATGAAAGCCTTCCAGTAGCATGAGTATCCATCAGATGCTTGTACTCCTGAATAGGAAGATCAGAGAGAAGCAATCCCCTCTTACACCTCTCAATCATATCATCAAACTTTTGAGTGGATCCCACAACTTGTAAGAACAGCTCAACTGGAATGGCCTTAATTGCTACTTCTAATGAAAACAGTTTGCAACTACTCTGAGGGCTATTCACCTCATAGACATGTTTTTCAGATGATGAAGCAACACTAGAACCAGCTGAGCTACTCAGGTAATCCCACAGAAAGCAATGCAGCAGCTTTGCACGAACCATTTTTGCCAATATAAATCCATTAGCACGCATGGCTTCTGATCTAACAGCTTGGACATCAGAACCTACATGATTCTCAGTCCTCTGAACACCCTCCAATACAGGAACTGATCCCTCATTCTTCCCCCGAGATGAACCCTGGCCACGACTTTGCATTTCAAAAGACCTATGTCTATCATGAATTTCACCAAGTAGTTCAGGGGATAAACTTTGAATAGATGGGTGCAGAACCACCTGAGTGATACGGCTACGGCCAAAATTTGTGACAACAGGAGCATTAATGTGTATGCATTTGCAGTGCCCTTGTTGCTGAAGTTTGTTTAGAATTCGGTCAATGGTCTTCCTATCGGTTGTTGTGCACTTGTCCTTCTCAAGACTCACAAGCCATTTATAAAGCTCACCTCTCAGAATGAACTTCTCATCCTGAACAAGAATAATGACATGTTGCTTCTAGTTATTGAAATATAGAAAAGTACATAAAAAATAAAAATAACTCCTCCACCATATTCCCTCCTCCCAAAATGAAGCCTTCAAGAAGTAGATGGTGACACACACCTGTAACCGTTCAAGTATTCTTTGCTCCCTTCGAGCGCCATCCACAGTCAAAGTCAGACACGGATACCTCTGATATGATGCAGAATTAAGTGGATTCAAGACAGCAAGAGGTGATGTTTCTGATGAAGCAACATTTGTTTCGGTCCTTGTGCTCACAATATTAAGTTCTGCATCAGAAACTGAGCTTCTTGGCTCATGGAATGAGTTGCCAGCACCGAGAAGCATACTATTAGACTCAACGTCCCCAGGGGTTCCATGAGAAACTTCGGTATTAATTTGACTATATATCATTTTTCCAGGACTAGAAACATCACCTTCTGAAGCTGATGGATCACACTCTGAAAGAATTTGAGATGATCTCCTAGAAGCATCTAGATTGCCAACAGGGAGATTGGAAACTATATTTTCATCAACAAAATTTTTAGTTTTATTCAAAAACACATTGGTAGATTCAGGACTCAAATTCCCAGATGTCCAAACTCGATACACCATGCATTTTTTGTGGTTTTCTGCTTGCAGATGCATTCCAAATCTAGAGAATATATTAACCAGCCGGTTATAGTTCTTTTTGTTGTCAATCCCCAGCCTCTTGCATACCTGATTTAGCAAATACAAATATGCAAGTGAAATAATGGCTTAGATGCAACATTTATGCATTTGTAGGGATGTATCATACAAAGCAAGCTCTAATAAAAGGACCATTAAAGGGCTACGAAAAAAAAAAAGAGAGAGAAATGTACCACCGCAAGATTAATTTACAGAAAATCCACCTAAGCCTTGCCATTAGTGACTACTAAACAGTAAAATTAGGAATGCAATTTTACCTTGCAGGACAATACATGCATAACTATTCGTTGGAGTACGGCCCATATATCATGTTAGATAGAAATAGAATTCAAGGTGCTATAAGATACAAATAGAATTCAAGGAGTGATTTAGTAATTTTTCCCTTTTCTGTTTCTTTATATTTTCGAAAATTATTTTCAATATTACATCAAAACACTTTTTGGGTTTTCTTTTTTCTTTCAGAAGTACTTTTCAAATATTGTTATCCAGACAAGTTTTCAGATGTGAGCCCTACAGAATACTTTTCAGTTTTCAAACACTGAAAACACTTTTTAAAATGCAAAACAGAAAACACTTTTCAAATACTAATCCAAAAGTACTCGACTTTTCTTGATCTCCACTATAGAAGAAATTGTTTCTACATACTACAGAAAATAAGGCATAAGCACTTTATTTCTTGTATTCTACACAAAACCTTTTATAAAACAAGCAATGTGCACAACTTTTCATTTGTCAGGACAATCATGACATAGTATAGAAATGTCCTCATATATTATATTATCTTCTTAGAAGACCTAAGATACTAAAGTGTGAAAATCAGAATCTTTTAAGTTTGAGATACTCATGATTAAATCAAAGCATGACACCAATTTAACTCAGGGAGAGAGCTGGATTTAGACATATATGGGAATGTCAACAAGCTATTGAGGAAATATTACCAAAAGAAAGTAAATAGACTTTAGAAGCAACACCAATATGAATTAAGCAAAGAAAAGAAATTATTGCACACACCTCCATCACAGTCAAGCCCTCTGATCCAGCTGCATCAATCATATCATATATCTGATGCTCAATGGGAAGCTCTACAAGTTGATCGGTGATTTGAGATTTCTTTCCAAAGTTCACTTGCTGTTCTTCCTCAAAATCATCATCTCCACATCCAAGAGTTTTTGGTTCAAAGTTCTTTGGTGAAAAACTTTTGAGCAAACGCAGGCAAGACTCAATCTAACAAAAGCAAATTGACCATAGTCATTCCAAAGAATGTAAACAGTCCAAACTCGTCTTTTAGAATCCGCACACTTTGTACACAAAAACAATACTGACCGTAATCAAAAAAGAGAACAAATAAAAAGCAACTGTTTTCAGAAATAGATGCATAAACTAGTATCAGAAATAGATTTAAAAGGGAGTCAGACTAATGTAAATTCTAGGGAATACAATCTTGGAGCGTGCAATCAAGAAGACACAGTATTTGTAAAGAAAATTTATAAGCCTACCTTCCCATTCACTTTGGCATCAAACTGCTCAACAATGTGGGCATCTTTCAACCTGTCACAAATCTGGTAACACATTGTGCCGGGAACAAAATGGTGAAAAAATCACAGGTACCAAAAAATAAAAATAGCTAATCCAAAAAACAGATAAACAGTCTAGTTAAAATTTACTTTTCTCCAATCTTTATGCCCTGAAGGAGCTCCACAATAACCAAGATCCTTTTTTATATCTGAGACAACAAGAACCTTCAATAAAAGAATGGCATGAAACAAAATCAGCATAAGTGGTATAAAGTAATCGGAGAGGCCCATCAAATTTGAACAAGATTGACCTTGTCATTGGCTTCTTCAAGTTTATCACAGACAGCTTTCATTGCCGGTAGATAATCCTTTACATGCACATCCTCTTTTACACATTTTCCAGAAAAATCATCTCTATTTGTGCCACTTTCATCGGCTTTCCCTACATTTTCTATAGTCCATTCTTGCTTGGTAATCTCAATTTTTTGTTGGGAGCCCAATGATTTTGCATAGCGATACAAGTGCATTAAATTGGTACTCACACTCTGACTGTTTTTTGGCTCCCCTTCATTGCCAGCTTCTTTCGTCCTTACAACTGCAGATTGCCTCACAATCAACCCTTGACATTCAAGGTTCCTCACTACGTAAAACAAGTTCTTCCCTTCAATGCCAAATTCCTTGCCCAGTTGACTTTGTGTAATCCCATTTGTTCTGCAAGTACCCAATCTGTTAACGATCGTTCATAGACCTACTTAACCAACTCAACATTGTTCTCTCATTTTAATAAAACAAAAATAAAAGTCAAATATAAGTATGGAACCACGGTTCTCAAAGTGAATTGCAATCATTCAAAGTTTTCCATTTTAATAAAGCGGCAAAAAGGCACACGGATACACACATACACATTGAGAGAGAGAGAGTCCCGGTTCTACTTCAACCCAATCCTAATATATCATGAAAATAGGATTGAGATAATTGACAAGTAGATTTTTTCTGGAAAATTACACACAAACATGTCACCAGAACCACACCATTCCACGAAAACTGACTTTCCCACAAGTGTATTAACACAGAAAAAAGTTTCCCATCTCATTACAAACATACACATAATCTAATTGAGCTCCATTCAGATACCCACTTCATATACAAGCATATGTTCAACAAAATCACCATCTTTAAACACACACAAAATAAGATGTAGCTAAGTAGACCTTACCTAGCGATGGCGAGGCGTTCCAGTGCGCGTCTTTGTGGGGAAGACATGTTGACATTGGCGGACTGGACGTTGTAAAGCCCAACAAAGTTGTCCCTCAAATCCTCTTTGGCAACAATCTTCAAGTTCAGCTTCTGGGCATCTTCGAAAGACTGAATTGAAGGGTCAGAGGGACTGTGTGAGACATTTTGGGCTTGGAATTGGAGGGTAGGGACGCTTAAAAGTCCGCCCCAGATGGCCTTCTTGACGCCCAGGGAGAGGTCCAGGTTCGAGGACGAGAGGACTGGTTTTAGCCGGGTCCAGAGGGTCGGGAGAGCGACGCCGTTCTGCCCCTGTGAACAGATTTCCTCGAGTGCTGAGTTGATGATTGTGTCCATGGAAGAGCATAGTAGAAGCCTCACTTTATTCGATAATGGATGTTCGCTGTGTGTATGTCTATGTGTATGTTAATGCCTAATGGGGGAGAGATGTATTGAGAATTGAGGTTAATTGTGGGGGCAGTAATGGCGGGACAAGAGGAGGATGCCATCGAGGCTGAGCAAAGGGAGGAGAGAGGAAAAGAATAGGAGGGTGTTTCGGGTATCGATAATGGTTTGGGCCGCTTGTCTTTGGGTTGGGACGGTTTACGGATAATTGGGTCATTGGCAAAGTTGTTGCAGTTTATGGAGTCAAGGGGGTTATATATGGTTGTAATTCCAATTTATTTATTTATTTAATAAGAGAAACGCTTAATAGTACTACACTCTGGTTTAACTAGGATGACGTAACACTACTCATCGATATTTAAATCTTTTTTAAAAAAATAGGTTAATCTAAAAGTTAACAAGCATTGTCACATTAACTTTAGTAAAATGAGAGCATAATTAGGGCTGTTAATTTTTTATACGAACCTAACACAAATTAGTGGGTTGAAATTTGGTATAATCGTGTTCAAGTCACAACCAGGTTGACCTAATAAACGGGTCAAACAAATCCTAAAAAAAATCATTGTTTTTGGCATTTTTGGGCCTTAAAAAAAAAAAAAATTCTTTAAAAATGTCATAAAACTTCATTGTTTAAAAATGCCCTTAAAATTCAATGTTTACAAATGCTATCAAAATAAAATGTTTAAAAATGTCCTAAAAAAATTAAAAATATATATTATTTTTTATATATATACCTAGTTACCTGCTTATAACCGAGTGCCAAAAATCGAAACCGGAACCGGAACCGGGTACCCGGTTACCGGTTGGTAGCTGATTTTTTTTTTTACACCCGTACCTGCAATGGATTTTGACAATGCTTGTTCAGCTTCAGCCTCTTCTCGGTGGTTGATATTGTTTCCAAGTGAGGGTTCAGATAGGTTCACCTTAATCTGTACCTCAACTAGGTCACTTGTTTGATCCATTTTCTATGCTTTGTAATTACTTCTGCACTGTTGTAGTTTGTTTTGAGTTTATTATTGGATAGCCCACCCTTTCTTTCGGTTTTAGGCAGGGGTGTCAATACGGTTACGGTTAGCTAACCGCTAACCGTAACCGTAACCGTATTGACACCCCTGCCTAAAACCGAAAGAACCGTAACCGCTTTAGCGATGAGTATATTTCACTAACCACAACTGCTAACCACCTAGCAGTTAGCGGTTAACCGCCGGTTAGGGTTAGTAAAATAAGTAACCGCCCGCTAACCGCTTTTTCAAAATTGGACTTTTATTATTACTGTGGCATTTCGCTAACCGTAACCGTATTGACACCCCTGCCTAAAACCGAAAGAACCGTAACCGCTTTAGCGATGAGTATATTTCACTAACCACAACTGCTAACCGCCTAGCAGTTAGCGGTTAACCGCCGGTTAGGGTTAGTAAAATAAGTAACCGCCCGCTAACCGCTTTTTCAAAATTGGACTTTTATTATTACTGTGGCATTTTTTTTACCCTCATTTGTTTTTTGTATTTTTAGTTTCTTCTTGAGCCCAATTGCTATAAAAAGAGCCCATATTGAAAAATCAAAAATATTTCACCCCAAATTTACATTTACTTGTACTTTAAAAAAAATCCTTAAATTATATCGTATGATTAATGATTTAAATTATTGTCATATTTATTTATAATCTTTTTTCTTTGAATTGAACTTATTATATAATGGTAAATGGTAATACTCATACTCCTAAGTCCTAAATTCCTAAAGTATCTAATAATACTTTGATTAAATTGTAGTTATAAGTAATATACTATTTAATTCAATTGAATCAATTGTGATTATTGTTGTACATGAATAATATGAATCATATGATTAACTTGTAGACTTACGACTTATGAGTTATGTTGGTGATGTTTGTTAAAAAACACCATATTCCACGAGGTAGCACTGTTGGGTACTGTTCACATATTAAAGAAAAAGATAAAAATAAATAAATAAATGATTGATATGGGAAAATAAAAAAATAGTATTGAAAAATGAAATTTTTTGTTTTGTAGTGATTTTTTTATTTGAATAGTAGATAATATGATATAAAAAGTGAATGATTTGATTTTTTTTTTTTTTTTTTAAAAAATGAAGTGGATAATGTGATAAAATGTGGGGGAATGTGTTGTAATGCGGGGAAATGTGTGGTAGGTTAACAAACAAGGCCGTCATATTATATATGCATTATTTGTTATTATATAATCATATGATTTAAGGATCAATTCATTATGTGATATAATTATATCAATTATAGTGATAATATTACTAAAATTAGAATGATAATACATTAATACTTCAATTGTGTTTATAAATAACACATTATTTAATCTAATGTCAATTACTTAGTTTGATATTATACAAATCACATTACCATTGTACATTAATAATATTATTAACTTTAATAAGTATTTGAATTGTCATTGAATCATATGAATAATTATTGATCTTATACATTTATATTATTCATATGCATATATGTATAATTATAATTTGTAACATACATTGGAACTAAGTCTCTAGATACTTAATTGTTGTATTAGTATGAATTAGTATACTTATAAGTTATGTCATATTATATATGTATAATTTGTTATTATATAATCAAATGATTTAATGATCAATTGATCATGTGATATTATTATATAAATTATAATGATAATATATTAATATTCAAATTGTGATTTAATTATCTAAAAAAAAAGTTGTGATTTAATGATAAAGTGATTATGTTATATGTATAAATATTATTATAATTATAATTATAAACAAATATATATTATATAAAAAGGCCGTTAGCGGTTACGGTTAGTAAACCCAATAACCTTTAACCGCTATAACCGCTAGAGGGTTATAGCCGTTAGCAGTTAATACGGTTAAACGGTTATAACAGTTAACGGTTAGCGAAACCGCCCGCATTGACACTCGTAGTTTTAGGATCGTTCATTCTTTTTTCCTTTTGGATCGAAAATTGGAAAGATTATCCCTTGTAACCATTTTCGTTACTCAATAATAATAATAAATGATTAAATTGATATTACACTTTAACATTATTCTAAATCTAAATCCTATAAAATATAAATCATTGAAAAATAAAAATCGTCAGGGTCAATTTGGTAACATCGAGTTCACTCCAACCGCAGATCCCACGGCGTCGAATATGGCCTTCAAATCCACATGAATGGCCAGGATATCTCCAAAGCCCATCCACTTTGGCCCTCCCAATCCCATGAATATCTCCTAACCACGATTCCACACGCATACAAACGAAACATGTCCTGTTTTGCACAACATACAAATCTTCCCTCATCAGACAATGAATCAACCGAACCGCAAGTACTGCAGATGTGAAGTAAACGAGGGCCCGGACGAGGACAAAGAAAAATCTAGTTATCTTCTTGTATCTTTTCCTTCAACCTATAGCCTTGGAGAAAGAGACGTTATTGGATTGCAGGGTCTGTGTTATGTCTGAGAGAGAGTACTGTCTATCAACTCCCTCTATGTTTCTTTCATGATTTCAGTGCTTCCTTGCAGCTGCTCAGACCGAGATTTGATTCCTTTCCCATCTATAATTTCTCGAGAAAATCCTTACTTTCTCACCATCTAATCATAATTCTCTCTCTGGCCTCCCCCTCCTGAAATGTTACATGTTTTCAAGGTAGGAGAAAGAGAGTGTGTAGAACATTATTTGTCTTTTTCATTATGGTTGTTATTTCTATTATCTTAATTGGGATTTTTGAATTGTGTGTTGTCTCTATCTGGGTTGAGAAAAAATTCCCTCTTTGTTCTGTGAATTCCAATGCTTTTGTTTTGTTTTTCCAATTTATTTTTCATGGAAATATCTTTCTTACAATTCTCAAAACACCTACTTTTTCCCCTCCACTTTTGACAAATATAATCTCTCTATGTAAACAATTGCTTTTTTTGCAGTGTGGGATTTGAACATTTGGGTATCAATTTCGTGCCTTTTTTTTTTTTTTTTTTTTTTTTCATTTTTTGTTTTCTGCAGCGAAAAGGAAGTTGAATTTGTTGTAGAAAACAATGCATAAAAAGGGGGCCATTTGCTTAGTTTTGACATAATTTAATCTTTGCCTTTTATTATGTTTTCTTGTTCGAGCACTTTTCTCCTAATCGTGTGGCACTGGCTGGTATTTGGGGTTCATTCAGATTCATCTCTACTCGAAATTAGAACTTGGGATTGGTTTTTTTTTGGAGCAAACAGAAAGAAAAAAGTTTGCTTTTTATGGAAAAAGGGGCCTGCTTTTAGGTCACAAGCTAATGCCCATGTCGCCATTTTTCTACTTTGTGCACGGCCTCTTATGCTCTACTTTCATAACCAAACAGTTGTCCCTGAGAAAACTTCCAAGTGTTATGGTTTCTCTCATGTTGCTTCTCCCTTAAAATTATGCAGAAAGCAAATGAAATTATGGGCATCCTCCATCAATTTCAAAATCATTTAAGCTTGTTTATTGTTTTACTGTTTTTCTGTTTCATCATTGCTGCTGTTTATCATGTCAGGGCTGGCGCTGGTTTTGATTGATTGAATTAAGGTGTAATTTAAATGGAAGGTGATATATTTTCGGGCATGGGAAAAGGAACCGAAGTAGATGGCAAGGTTTTGCAGACGTTTCAGAACAACTTTGTGCAAGTCCAGGACATTTTAGACCAGAACAGGTTGCTAATCAATGAGATCAACCATAATCACGAGTCGAAGATCCCTGGTAACATGAGCATAAATGTGGGATTGATTAGAGAGCTTAATAACAATATCAGAAGGGTGGTTGATATCTATGCCGATCTTTCAAGCTCTTTTACCAAGTCAGTGGAAGCTTCATCTGAAGGAGAATCAGGTGGGAGTTTGAAATCCAATGGAAAAGCCAGTCTGAAGAGAATTAGATCCGGGTAATCGATTTACTGGGAACTTTCATGGTGGAATAAGAATTGAGTCTTTTAGTACACCACAAGGAAAGGATATATGATGAGATTGTGCAACTCTTGTGTGTTAGTTATAATGTCTTTAAAGCTTTAATTCTCATGATTTGCATTGAAATAACATTTTCTTTTTTTTTGCCGAATTTGCAAATTCTAATTCTGTGTAATTTTTGTTAAACTCATTGGAATCAAGCATGCTGCATGCTTCTTCTGTCATTTAAATCTTCAAGTTTGAGGCCTATACTGATTATTTGGGGCACTTAATGCTGGGTGGTTTTATATTTCTTTCTTCATTTTGCTTCATTTTTTGATTGTTGGTTGGCAGGTTAATTCATCTATACTTTTGTCTGATTGCTAAAATGTCATTAGTTGAAGTTTGGGGCATATAACTTCCACTCATCCTTATTTTCAACGCACCACTTTATTCTTTTCCCATGTTTGTCAAAAGAGATTCCTTCCACTGTCCTCTATTCTTGATATTGAGGATTGTCATGGAGGGTTGGTATTTACTCTCTCTTTTAACTTTATACCACTGCCCTATAATTAAGATGAACAAAAGCTTATAAAATGGCTGATTTTCACTGCAACGTTGTCACAAACCGTTGTTTTTATGTGATTTTCACTGCAAGTCGTCAGTCTTATGCCATTAATAGAAACTAAAAACACACAATTCTGAAATGACAGAACTTTAGACTTGTGTTTTTTTGTGAACACCACAACTTTGGAATCTCATGTGGTGGATCAGTATCCTTTTGACCAATGTTTTGTCTTAATGGCATCATTGTGTTGGATATTCTGTTATTCTTAATGGGAAAACGAAACTATTATTGAAATTGTATAAAGCCTAGTGGTAGCTTAGTTAGTTTAAAAGAAAGCACCAGTACTTGCAGGGACGAAAGGATTTTTGAGGAGATGGATTTGGGAGAACTTGCTTGTCCTTTATTTAGATTCTTTTACATTTTCCATACTCTTTTTTATCTTTTTTAATGGAGTAAAAATGCCTTTTAACACTACATTTTCTACCCCCAAACACACAATTTGATTGTACTTTTGTTTTGTTGGTGGACCCGGTAACTTTGATTTCATTTCTCCTTTGTGTTTTTTCTTGGAACCACTTATTTGCTTTTTCTACATGTGGTTGAAAGACCCATGTGAATGATCGGTTTCCAAGGGTAAAAGTTGGATTTCTTGTTCCCTTCCTTCACTAAACGATAAAAAGGAAAAGGAAAGAAACTCAGTTTCTTGTTTCAGAGAAATATTTGAGCATGGTGACCCACTTTTTAGCATATCTAAAGTGGGAATGAGTCATGCGCCTCCCCCTTGAAATGCTGGGTTATGGTGTTATTTTGCTTAACTTCAAATTATGATATTGCCCTGATTGGGTCCCGGTGAAGTTTTGGCGAGATCCCGATGAATTTTTGGCTGGCTCTATAGATTTGAAAATGAGATGCTTAAACTCAAAAAATGGTTTATGATTTTCAAAAATAGAAACCATTTTATGAAAATTAAAGTCTTTTTCGGTCAAATTGAAAATAGTTTCCGTCGCACTAAACACCCTAAATTACAGAAATTGTTTTTTCAAATATCATTTTAGGCTGAAACAAAGACAATATGATTTGATCAAAACAAAAGGGGAAAAAAATGGTGATGCAGCGTGTTATATTGTCGGGCTTCGACAAGTGACAACTACATGAAATCAGAAATTTAGCACTAAATCATTAATTCTTACGTTCTTCTCTATGTTATCATCAGTCTTCCCATTACCACTGATTATGCAGTTTATGTGCAAAATAAACTCACTTCTAAACCCCTTTCTTTTCATGCAAATCATTCAACTCAAAATAAACAGGTGGCACGTCTCTGTGTGTGATTATTGAAGCTGCTGCTCATCAGCTTTCTCCATCAATCTACCCAAACGCTCTTGCCAATCTGAAACCTTATCGTCTCCGTTGGCCACCTATTGCCACACAAACCAGAGAACAATGGATAACCCGGTTACCAAGAAAATGAAGAAGAAGAAAATAACATGGTTAAAATAAATGAATTAAGGGGTTGTTTGGTAATGGATAAGAAAATATCCCAATGTCTCTAGTATGAAAATGAAATGGATTGACTTCGTATCCTCAAACTTTTCTGTAGTTTACAACTTTTTGTTTTAGCGTATATACCACCTTGGTGATGACTGCTTTTGGTAGCAATGACTCATGCAACATGCTAGGCAGGATTAATTCAACAACTTCAACAAGATAATAAATATGATCATTAAGAAGTTTCATATTTGGCTGTCTAGCAGACAGTTGATACTTTAGAAGAGTGTTTCATCGGTCAAATTTATACGAAATGGCCAATCAAATCGGTTTCTGTCAATGAATTTGGATGTACATATGTTTACCAACCTCAAATATGAATCCTCTTTGTGGGACTGCATCAACAGCTTCCACACAAATAAAGGCAGCATCCTCCTTGCTAAGATTTTTCCTTTCAGAACCACCCTGTCGTGAAGAACATTAAATAAGTTTGATACTCAGCTATAGAAATCAAAAAGACCTCATTATTTTTATCTTGTAAGGTAATTTTGTTCATATCCTCCATATGCTTGTCAATCCCCTAAACTTTTTCAGTTAGAATCCAAATTTCATGACCCCATAGAGATCATTTTGAAAAAAAAAAAAAAGGTTTGATAAGATGATTTATCTTTTAAGAAACAATCGAAGAAGAAGCAATTATGTTTTGCATTCATAAATATGAGTATCAGACCAGGGAAAGAAGAAAAGGATGTTGAATCTTTGCATCTAACATGAGAATGTTTTGCCTGATTGCTTATTCTGCAATAACTTCAATACTTTAGGATATTGAAGCTATTTCGATCTCTGCAATCAGTTTTCGTTACGACTATATTTGCTTTAGAAAGATCTTTGGAAACAATAAGCCTAGGCATCTTAACACTACAGAGACTGAATTACTATCTTGCAATTCCGTGATGACCCACAAAAAAAGGTTTCTTTTTTGAGTTGACAGGAATTGTATAACAGCTAAAACACATTGCAATGACCAACATATATAGCTGTCTCATAAGTGAATTTCAGATCAGGAGTTCTTTAAAAAGTTAGTACAAAATTGATTGCCATCATTTATTGAGTTTTGAACAAACAGGGTCAAGTTTTTTCACATAGAAACTGGCAGTCACTCTTGTGCTTCTAAACAATCATCAGTTGAAAGAAAAAGTAAATGTGACACAGTCCAAAAACTAGAAGTTAACAGCATGGTGAGAAATTTTGGGTTTGTATGGGGATTGGAAAACATACTGCAATGTATTGTTGACAATCATGCAAAAGTATGAAACAGTCAATTTATTTCCTTTCCAAACATTTTGTGGTTTAAGTATTGTGAAACTGAGCACCGTAGACTGATTTGGTCCTGTCCATTGTAAGAGAAGAAGAGTAATACCTCTTCAAAGCTAAAACCTTGTCCTCCACCTGGAGTGCTTTCTAACAGCCCAGCCCTGATGATGGTGTAAGGGATTCCTGAGGCTATCAGCATCAACTCATCTTGCTCAGCCAATTTTCTTGCATTGCTTTTCATGAGAGCTTGAATGCCACTTGCACCTTTATAAGCAGACAACTGCAACCTTATCAAACCACAATAACAAACAAGTATTTACTTAAATTGGTGATGTTCATGTTTACAGAAGCACAAATGAGAGGAAGAGAGATACCTGAGATAAGAGAATTACATGTTGCACCCCATTCAAGCCCCCAACATTAGATAAGAAACCTTCCTGACGAAACATTAGAAATTCTTCTTAAGTAGAAAGGTAAGATGACCTTAACTAATAGGAATGCCCTGAAGTAATAGAGAAAGATGATTAACCTAAAAAGAAATAGCTATACATTATTAAACTGTAGAAAATATAATCAAGATAATAATTTCTTTGACTTTGCAGGTTCAGCTATTGCTTGCATTGTTCGAGTTTCAAAGAAGACATCAAACCAATTACATCAAGTCAATGAAGAAAATAAGTTACAACCATGCGACAAGGAGACTGATTATTGTTGCGGTGGAAACACCTATGTCTAAATGCCAGTTTATAGTACACGCTTTAGACATCAATGCCTGTGGCACACTTGATGTTATTTTCTGGCCATTGCATCGGACATCTCATATCCATTTCAAGCATTCCCACTCAATATCATTTTGTGCGTGAGTATATCATATTCCAGCTGGCAACCTCCTTCAAGATTTGGTTTTCGCAGATTTTTACCAAAGGGATTTTTTTCTTCCATAACATGGCTTTTACTTTTCCGACAAGAAAGCTTACTTAAGCAATTACAATGATAAGATCATGCTCACCAGCACAACAGGAACAATACTCATAATAAGGATGGGCCGGATGGCAAATTCAAATCAAATCAGTAGAAGGGCCACTAAGAGTGTACATTTGGCAAGCCACAGAACCTCAGAAAGTCAGAAGTACTGCAACTTTGTGTGATAGTTATAGTCGTGTTGCTATTGATTATGGTTTTAGTAAAGATGGAGGATATAAATCAATAAGCTAGATTCAGATATGCGTACATTCGGGCATATTATTGTGCGAACTCCTCTTAGAGCTCTCCTTAGAAATGGTTTGTCACTTGCATCTCCAGCCATTGACTGCATACAACACCAAAAACTGTAATCAACATTTTTTGTATGAACCTGAAAAGAAATATTAGGAAAAGCTACTGCCAATATACTTGGACCACGTATAAGTAATTTTACTGAAACTCAAAAATCCACCCACCTCAACATAAGTTCCGAAGGCTTCAAGTGCAGCCCGCTTATCCTTCACCAGTGCTTTAACCCGAGTTTTTTTCACAATCAACGACAATATTACCATCTACATAAGCTAGATAACCCGAGGCTCAGAATTCACAAACGGTAAGCCAATTAAGAGTTTTCCACTAAACAGCAAGAAACTACTCCAATCATACCGCCATAGCTGCGAGGTAATGATGTTGACTAGGCCAGTTAATCCAGTTTCCCATATATGGATGCAAAGATACAAATTAAAATTTGTACATCCATATACATATGAAAAGATTAAGGTTTTCAAGTGGCATTTTGATCCTCATAAATTTATCCAAATACTATTTTCGCAAGTTGATGTTACGATCCTAAGGATTAAGAGTTAAACCAAATAAGTATCCAATAGTCCTCCTAGAGCTTTTGCATAAATAGTCAAGCCCTTAACAATTGGTATCAGAGTACGCATCACATTACGAGTTTGAGTCATGGAAAAAGTGACTTATAAAGTAGATCAATTATGTATAATTATAGTATTAAGTCATTAAATACTGATAGTTGAGTGAAGCCGTCAAAAGATAAAAGAACTACCAACCATCATCGAGTTAAGGGCTAAGATTTTAACCAAATCAATATTCAACCGTCCTAAGGCTTTTAGATCAATGGTTAGGCCAAAACAATGGATTCAATTTTCAAAGCAAAAAAATATATATATTCATAATGCCACTCATGTGCTAACAAGCAATTGGTTTCAAAAGCAACACACACCTGGCCTATCTCACTGTCTCCGTCAGCTACCAAAACTGCGTCCCTGACTTCTTCTACCTCTGTCTTTTCAATGGACAATTCAGAATTCTTTCAAATCTTAAAAGGAATATAGAGAAAAACACCCACGAGACTACCTGATTGGTCATCATCTTCAACAACGGATCCATCTTTGACGGGGAGATCTGGTGCCCCATACCATTTCCTCAACTTGGGACCCCCTTTAAAAAACAAAATTTAATGTCCTAATTATATTAATTAAAAAAAAAAAATGAAATCTACCATATTTTTTTCTAAATAATTCACAATTTTGGAACAACAAAGACCGTACAAACTGTACCTTCGATATAATCAAGAATTTGATCCATAAAACCGATTTTCTTCTTGGCGGAGCAACGAACGAGAGCCCGCTTTTCGACGAAGCATGAATTCACTGCCCTGCATGAGCTTTGAGAGTGACAAAAAAGAGAGCCAGTGTTGAGAAAGAGAGTTGAAGGAATACCCGCCATTGATAGACCCTTCCCTTTCTCTTATCCAACCGTTTCCTTCCCGCTAAAAATAGGATAACCAGGAGCCAGGAGATAGGCTACTCTATTTAGCTCAATTCCTTTTACGCCACTATAAAAAGAACATTTTTACGGACAATGCCATTCAGGGAAAACTAAAATAAAAATCTTTTAATCCTTTTAATCACGACCCTGGGCAAAGTAAACCCTCGGCCACTGACCGTCCGATCATGCTCCCCTTGTTGTATACTCTCGCATCACCAGCTCTCCTTTCACTTTCTTTCTAGGATTTCTCAGACCAAATAAGAAAGAATACAAAGCAAAGAGAGAAGCGGGAGCTGAGCATTTTCTTGGCGCTTTCTCAGCATCCAAACAGATTATTGTTTTACTTATTTATTTTTGACAGTTTCTCGGTGCTTAATTTTTGTTTTTATGGTTTGGGTTTCTGTAGTTTGTGGCTGATGCGGAGCTGAATGAGGTGTTGACGAGAGAGCTCGCGGAGGACGGCTACTCAGGCGTCGAAGTCAGCGTTACGCCTATGCGGACCGAGATTATCATCAGGGCCACTCGGACTCACAACGTTCTAGGTGAAACTATTTTTCTCGCTTTGTTTCCAGAGAAAGTGTGGGAATATACACGGGAATTTGTTTTTTTTTTTTGGCTAAACAAAAAAATTTTGATATCTTGTCCTGAGTTTCTGTTTGGTTGCCTGGAAAATCGTACAAAAGATACGAATTTCAAAGCCTGAATTTAAATTTTGTAATTATTGAGGACTCTGAAATTGTAGAAATGTGTGATTCAATCATGAGCTTAATGTAGTTTTTCTTAGCTAAAATTTTTCCCACAATTCTTCGAGTAGGGGTTTTATTTCTTAACATTGGGCAAGTCGATCCTTATCTCGCTGTTTGGTTGATGAGAATATGTGCAGAAGAAAGCAAAGTAATCATCAACATTTTGTGTGATAAACCAATGATTGTTATTTGGTTGATGGAACTAATATGTTTTACTCAATTCAGTGGACTACAAAATTTTGGCTCATTTTTTGTGTTGTTCTATATTTCCAAGAACACAATTTCTGTGTGCCCATAAGCTGCATTTAGAACATTTAGGAGAGAAAACCATGATTTGTCAAACATCTCCTCGCTTAATATATCTAATGTATTTAGCATTGATTTTACTTCTCCCTTTTCCAAAAGTTATTGGTTCAGAGGATCATCAACAATGCTTACAGTGAATATCTGGAGTTTTTAAGATTCTTGAACTATTAGTTAGTCTTGGAGTTCGCGGGCTCCAACATTTCATCATATTCCATGCAGCGGCGGAGGGAGATGTTTTCAGTGTTTCAAGATGTTTTAGGTTTAGGTCATGAAAAAAGGAAGAAGACGATGGCAAATTGACAATCATGTCCTTTAATTAAACACACCGTTTAAATAACTCTTTCTATTAAACAGTAAAACACACCGTTTAACACGTAAGTGGGCTTAGGAAAGGAAACAAAAAAAAAAAAAAACGGCAGTAAGTGGGCCAGACAATTCAGATCAATTGTTTTTTGACAATTTTCCTTTCTTAAAAAATTTAATGAATGTAATCAAACTTTAATATTGATTAAGCTTTTACATTTATATTACTCAATTAAATTAAATTTTTATAAATATATATATTTTTTGTTACATATTTTAATTACATGAAATATACAATTGTAATTACCTGAGATTAAGAAGAAAAACAATAATTCTATTAAGCTCCAATTAATAAATATGCTAGTGGATCTTTGCTTTTAAAAAAAATCCTAGTGATAGAGATGACCAATAATTAAATTTTGTTGAATTATTTATTTATTTTGTTAGATATATTTTTAATATTTTCCATCAATTTTTTGTTCAACTTGCCTTTGTTGGTTTTTTATAAAAAGACATTGTCAAATTTATATAGCCCGGATTCCAAGAAAACAGTTCCATCCAAAGTGATAGAACACCGACCAATTAGTATGTACAATGTCTTATACAAATTAATTGCCAAGGTATTGGCAAATAGGCCGAAGAAAATATTTTCAAGTATAATCTCCAAGAACCAAAGTGTTTTTATCCTAAAAAGGTTGATTATAGGCATATGACACTCAGCTAGATATGAGTAAAGCTTATAATATGGTTTAATGGAATTTTCTGGGAAAATTGGCTTTGTGAATAGGTGGGTGACATTAATCATGGCATGTGTTAGAATTGTTAGTTATTCTATCCTTATTAATGGTCAACCTCAAAGGGAAAATAATTTATGTTTAGAGGTATGAGACAGGTGATCCATTATCCTCTTATCTTTTCAAATCATGTGTTGAAGGTTTGAGCTCTTTATTCTATAAGGTAGAAGAAATATGTTATCTAGGGTCCCAATCATGAGAGGAGGAACAAAACTGAGCCATTTATTTTTTGCTGATGATATCTTATTATTTTGTAAAGAAAATGTTGTGAAATGGAGTAGAGTTCAAGAGATGTTGGTAGTTTATGAAAAAGCGTTAGAGCATAAGCTAAATATAGATAAGAAATATAAATATATTTTAGTGGCAATACTAGATGAGAAACTGGAGAATATATTCTATATTTAGCAAGGGTACATGCCACTACAAGTTATGAAAAATATTTTGCGATGCCAGCTATTGTGGGAAAATAAAAAAATCGTGCGTTTATGTGTATAAAGGAGCGAATATGACCCTATATTAATGGGTGTAAAGAGAAATTCCTATCACAAGAAAGAAAAAATATTTGCAGTATCCCAATCACTTCCAATAAACACACTAACAAATTAATTTGGAGTCAAGTGGAGATTTCTCTACAAAAAGTGCATACTACATGCACATGGGGACAAAAAAAAAATTCATGCAGGATTCAAGTGAGTGTTCGAGAGCTTTTGAGCATAGCAACTCATGGAAGACTTTATGGACTCTAAATGTCATTGGAGTGGTGAAAGTTTTTCTTTGCCAACTAAAGAAAACTTGTTTTAAAAAAGGGTGACTAAAGATTCTCTGTGTCCAATTTGTAGGGTGGAGGTGGAAAATGTATGTCACATTTTGTGGGTATGTCCATTATTAGGGGACGTATGGGAGGAATGTAGAATTTGACATAGATATGAGACCACACGATATTATTTTGGAGAGTGATGCTTTAGAGATTGTAGTTGCGTTCCCAAAAAAAGACCAATCTTGAAGTTGGTATGGTAGCCCATCTTTTGGCGAAGTCGGTCCTCTAATAATCTGCAACAAAAATTTAGATGAAAAAATATCCAGAAACTCATTCATGTGATTGTAACTCCATAAAGTTGTAATGTTTGATTTTATTAATGAAAGCATGAAATTTTACCTAATTTTTTATTTTATTTTTTTACCAAATACGAAAAAACAATAAACCCATATTATGTTATATTAAAGTTAAAATTAGTCGGACGTGCTAAAAGGGTGGCCCACGGTACCCAAAATCCTAATCCAAGCCAAAACCTCCCGGACTCCACACCCACCTCTCAAATTCAATTAAGAATACATCTCGATTCCGAACTGTGTGATAGTAAACACAGCGTACTAGAAAAGCGAGTCCAGAAGACGCACATTCTTACCTCCCTCTCTCTCTCTCTATCTCTCTCTCTCTCTCGCTCTCAAAATATAATTAAAATCCGAGTCATTTATTAACAATTCCATTTTTTATTCTCTCTCTCTCTCTCTCTCTCTCTCTCTCTATCTCCATCTCAATCTCTCTCTCTTCGACTACTCGTTTTCTCAACTCAGTCTCGGAAGCTTTTTACGACTCAGTCGGAATCGCTCCGTTTCAGAGGCGGTTTACAGTTGCAGGGACTGAGTCAACTTGGTCACACAGTCCTATGGTGAGCCCCAAACCCGCTAAGTTTCGCTTGGTTTATTTTCATTTTCCATTCAATTAAACTTCGAAATGCAACCTTTTTTTTTTTTAGTAATTTTTAGCTTTTTTTTTTTGTTGTTGTACTATTGCATTGGAATTCGGAGTCTCCGGAGCAAATTTGGTTTGTTTTAGTTGTTAATTTCAGGGAATTTGAGTTTTTGCAATGTGGTTGTGAGTTTCCGAATTTGTCAGTTAAAAAAGAAATTTTGTATTTGTCTATGTATCTATAATTGTTACTATTTCTAGAAACATGTTTTTGTTTGAATGTAAACAATTGAAATTAATAGTGTCAGTGTTTTTTTTATTTATTTATTAATATGTATGCTCTTGTTTGTATGTTTGAATTGCATATGGTGGATAAAGTCTTAGTTTGAAAAGAAAACAGAGCTCACTTGGAATTATGTATTTATTTATTTTTTGTTCATGTGTTTTGGGTGCTCAGTTTGTGTATTTGAGTTGCATGTGGTGGATTTTCCATGGAAACAGTGGTTGGAGTTGAGGGGAATGATGAAGGGCAGGTTGAAGAAACTGGGGTTGAGAAAGGTAGCTCTGCTCTGTCTTCGCCAAAGCAGATTGCTGATCCGGTTGTCTACAAGCTTGTCCGGGTATATATATATATATATATAGTTTTTTTTATCACATATTAAATGTATGTAGTTGTGTATATGTGTGTGTGTGTGTGTGCGTGATCATATTGTTGCTGATATTGTTTTTATTTATATATAAACTGAAAGAAAAAAACTGGTCTCTCTTGTGCATGAAAAATGTTGAATTGGGGGTTGCTTGAGATGTAAATGCAAATGAAATGCTTTTTATATATATATATATATATATATATATATATAAAATGTTGTTGAATATGAAAGGCTTGTTTTTATATGGTATTCTGCTGAGTGCAACTAGAAGCAGCTCTTTAGGGCAAAGACTATTATGCTTTTCAGCTGGTAGTGTAGTCTTTGATGTTATTGGTATAAAGAATAAATATAAATTCAATCCGAAGAATATATATCAGTGAAGGAGAGATAGACAACCAAATGGGTAACTTTCCTCACCCTCAAGCACACTATAATTCAGCTCTGTACTGAACATCAAAGACTGTGGAGCTACTTTCCAAGCTAGTTGATTATTTTTATTTTTCTGTCCCTCACCTGCATCTCCAGCAGGACATCATTTCGAACACCATACTTGGCACCCAAGGGACCCCAAGAAGGATAGAGCTAAAGACGAGCTCTGTGAATGCTAGTGTTACATGCATTTTGTTCCTGAGTGCAGTATGTTCATTGCTTTCACTTTGTGCTACTAATGGTTTTCATAGAAGTGAAAGTTTTTATATGTGTTTCTGCTTGTAACTGAAAATTGGACTCCATCACATGTTTTGGATTTTCTTTATTCAAGCATAGAACATAAAAGGTCTGGCTGGTCCCCATCTCTCTTAGAGGGGTTTAAGCCATGCCACAATGTGCTTTTATCTCAAATGGAATGGACCAAAGGATGCCGGGTTTTGTTTTGTTTTTTTGTTTTTTTTTTTTTCTGTTTGTGGTTAAGGAATAGAGAGACCCTCAATTAGGGAGAAGTGGAGGAACACAAATCCAAAAATTTTGAAAAATTAGAAAAGCGAAAACTATTGCAAGTCTCCATACAAACATAGAGAGATTTGAACTTAATAGCTTTTAACTATAACACTGTTCTCCCACAAGCATCGAAGTTCTGAGCATTCTGCTCTCTTTAGATGCAATACATTAATCACAAAGGACTCATCCTTGAGGCTTCTAATCTATGGCGGCTTCCCAATTGACCTCTCCAGCAAGCCAACAGCTCTAGCACCATTTGAGGCATAATCCACTCCAAACCAAAAAGGCAGAAGATCAAAACCCACAAATCATTAGCTACTTCATAGTGGAGAAGAACATCTAAGGTCTCTGTGCACTTCTTGCACATGCAGCACCTATCCATCACTATGACATATCTCTTTCTCAAGTTGTCCAAAGTTAAAATCTTTCTTAATACCACTGTCCACATAAAAAATTGCTACTCTCAAAAAAGCCTTATTTTTCCCTCACTTGGGGAGGGGGAGGATCTAACATCGAACGTTTGCCTTTTGGAGGAGGGGATCCAACTGATTTTATCCTCGCCACCTCGTCTCAACCTGAGAGAGTACAAGAGGTTAAAGAACGCAGAGACCAACTCCACCTCCCAATCAGTCATTGGTTTGGTAAAAGTAATATTCCTCTGAAGAGTGTCATCAATAAACTGCACATGTTCTGCCACCAAAGCCTCCTTATTGTGAGCAATGCTAAACACCTTCGGAAAAACAGCCTTCAAGGGTTGGTCCTCGCACCATAAATCATGCCAAAACCTGATCTTAGACCCATATCCCACCTTACTTTTATGCAGGTTAGATCTTATGTGGAAAGTGCATCCTTTGAGTTCTTTTCTCTTTGCAAAAGGAAAAGGTAGTGTGCGTGTGAAAGGGAGGGCCTTATTATTAATCTCTTTCTTTGATTGTTTTCTTTGTCGCCTTATTTCCACAGAAAGCCAAACCAAATTGAAAGAAATTTAGTTCTACATCTATTCCCTCCTCATTCTTTCCTTTGCCCAATTGAATTGCGTTGAACAATTTTGTTGTTTATCTTTGCAATTGGTTGTGATGCAATTAAGGGAAGACTTTAATGACTTCAAACTCACAAATGACGCAGCAAAAAAATAAAACGAGAGGGAAATAAAATAAAGGACATCCAACTTTCAATCTTGGTGTGGTAGTACCTCATTTTTATTTTTTATTTTAAAGTAAAAAGGTTTAGTATTTTGTATTAACTTCTTATTTGCTTTCATCTTACTTTTCATCTTAGTATGCTCTGATATCTTATCTGATATTCAGGTTGAAGGAGATGGGAGATTAGTGCCTGCGACAGATGACGAAGTAATGGAGGTGGAGGATTTTCTTGAAGATGACAAGAGTGAAATGCACGAGGTTGCTGACGGTGGGCAGACTGTAAGGAACATATGCAATGGAGGGTCATCCCCTGGGAAGAATCAGTTAGAAAGCTCAGGTCTGCTTGTGATACAATTACTACTACTTCGTCCTCTCTTAGTTTTATAATTATGGTCCATTTTGAACAACGGTATAAAGTAGATAGATACAGATGTGTACTCCGCATACTGCTGGAGTGAGTTGCAAATTTGGTTATGACTAGGCTGGACAATTTGGATCCAATTTGCTGCAAGTGCAGTTTTTGGTTTTTATTTTGAGATTGAAATTTTCTTTTGTTGGNGGGGGGGGGGGGGAGTGGTTGCTTTCCAAATCAAATTGGTTCTTTTCAAGTTACAGATTCTCTAATGGTTGTTGCTATAAGGGCCAAGGTTTTTTGCACCTCATTTTTATTTACTTTTTGTCTGTGAAAATTGGAGTGTTATAATTACTATATGTAACAAAGAATTATATGAGTTTTTATATGTTTTATTGATGAAATCTCTGTTGACTGGCTTTCCAACTTACTTGCAAGTCCAGTACCGGAACAGATCTTGCATTATCAGCAACTTGGTTCACTAAATCATTCAGACACATGTTTTTTATCTTATGTTTCTGTTCCATTTGAGTTTCTGTATCTGAATGAGCAATATATGCCAGGTTTGTTAAAGTCCGAGACAGAAGCTGATACTGGTAAAGTAAATGCACAGCTTGAGGTATTGGTTTCTCTTTTCTTTTTTTCTTTGTTGGGATGTAGGTTCCTGCTCTGTTCCAGCTATCAATACTTGTATGACTCTTGCCATAACCACTTGTTTTGAACAGCATTAATGCTGCTACAAAATATCCTATCTCTTTTTATTGTTGGGTTTTTATTTTTAATATTGTGATATTGGTTAAAAAGCATTAGTTGAGGCGATTCATGTGCAACTTTATTAAGTTATTAAATCTAAACGAAAATTATTGCGCCTTTTAATTACTTTATAAGTTCATGGAGACCACCTGTGGTGCACCATTTTTACCTAGATTTGTTGTAGATTTATCATGTTCTTTAGAATAAATTTATTTTCTTGATTGTGTTGCTGCAATATTTTTTATTTACTTCTTTAGATTTCTTACTATTATTTCACTGTTGATACGGGTTCTGTTATGCTGGATAGATGAGTTTCTAGTCAACCTTTTCAGCTGATCATTCATGCAACAATTGAACTATGTATGGAAGGCTGTGCTTCAAGGGCATCTTTACTTTAGAATTTTGCCTTGTCAGACAAGGAATTCTCTTTCCATGTGTTTTATTATTGCATTTAAAAATCAACATATTGGAGCCCTTTTTTAAGTCAGAAAATGCTCGTGTTTATTCTTGTCACATGGGTTGTAAATCTCTTGCATGGTCTTCATTCTTCTTGTTGTGATGGTTCATGCCTATCATGCAATGGACCAAAGTTCTATTCCATAAGTTGATGTAGAAAGACAAAGGAAAACTCTCTTTGTTATTATAGCACATTGTACTTTCAGTTTTATGAACATTATTTTGTTTATTTGGATCAACATATAACTTCAAAGTGTAATTACAATGATATGAGATGAAAACACAAAGATCAACTTGGATGTTTGAATTGTGGATATGTCTTGATTATATTTAGGGATTCAAATTCAGATGGTTACTCTGTAATTGATGAGTAATTTGAGATATATACATTAGAGAAATAAGAATTAGGAAATGAATATGAAATGAGTTTCTGTTGCTGTAAAGTCTGAATGTTTGGTGTGAGTCCAGTATATATATGAATGAGTGTTGCCAATAGGATTTGATGGGATTAGAAATAATGTTAGTGACAAATTCGTATTGTTTTCGAGTGTGGTAGACAGACATGCTTGAATTGGCAAATATATGGTGCACTCTTTTGCATCATTTTAGCACCAAAATGAGGGGAAGAAAAGGTATGCTGGATATAGATTACTTCCCCTTGTGCACAGATATCTATTGTGCCAACTATACACTTTAATTTCATAACTCCAAGTGGATTATTTGGTTTCCCATTTACTGGTATATGTACGTACAGACATTTATATATATATATGCTTCTAGATGTGCAAATATGTATTTTATTTTGGGTTATATGGTAATTAATTGCCTTGGATCCTTCTTGCCCTTTAAATTCTGTTGTAATGTACTGAGGAGATGTTGCAAAAGGTCAAATGTGAGAAAAATCTCTGTTTAAGGATCTCCTGAACAGTATTCTACTTGTATAATTGCAGTTTAGACAGAGAATGTTCTGATCAGCATGATAAATTGCTTGGTATTGATGAGAAGCTTCAACCTGAAATTCCCTTGCAGGAAAGCTTTCCTTTATCAGCGCCCAGTTTTAATGACAATCACATCAATCAATCTGGAAGCACTGGGGAGTGCCCCAAGCCTCCTGATAACATGGCAGAAAGTGGATCATCAGCTTCTGCTCTCTGTACTGGTTCTAGTTCAAACCCTGATTTTTCCAAGTTAAAGGGAGAAATTTGCTTGGACAAACTATCAATCAGAGAGCTTCATGAAGTGTTCAAGGCAACATTTGGGCGAGAAACTACTGTCAAAGACAAGCTGTGGCTTAAAAGGAGGATTGCCATGGGGTTGACCAATTCTTGTGATGTATCAACCACAACCTTCACAATTAAAGATAACAAATTGTTGAAGAATGCTGAAGAAGAATGCAATCAGAATGTGGATGGTTCAGTCACCCAGGATCCAGCAGTTGTAGCAACCGATGTTAGCTGCAAAGATTCACCAACTAGCCACGGTAGTCAAGTGGAAGATCATCAAATTGGTGCTGGCAAGAAATTGAGAAATCGTAGTATTGAACTTGATAGTGGAAGTGACCATCTCCCAACAGAACAGAGAGGAGCCAAAAGAATTCGGAGGCCAACCAAGCGATATATTGAAGAACTATCTGAAGTAGAATCCAGAGATTATAGCCCAAGGTTGATGAGTTCACCTAAGAATGCTGGACTTGGACAGATGTCTCCAAGATCTTGTGTCAGGCCTGTTAGAAATGTGCTTTCAGATGGGAGAACTGTTGTCACCAGGTTGGACTCTCTTGGAGGATCTGGTGTTCATGTTCCGTATGTTTCTCGGGTCCGAAGAAGCCGTCCAAGGAAAAATGTCATGGCTCTTATGGTATGTGACACCTTAGATATCTAAACAATTTGAATGTGGCTTGGTTTATCTGGACTTTTGAGTTTTGGCTTTTTGCTTCTTAAGTATATAGTATAGTCCTTCCACAATGCTCCTTCCTGCTAGCTGTCAAATGAGCTAGGCTATGCTTCACATTATGTGCTTGTAATTGCATATTCCATGTGCAAGTCCTTATAGGTTGTGGATTGGTTTGTTATTAGAGTGTCTTTAAACGATTCATTGACTTCAAATAGATCAGATGATACCACACATAGTATAGTCCTTCCACAGCCGTCCTTCCTGCTAGTGGTCAAATGAGCTAGGCTACGCTTCACTTTGTGCGCTTGTAACTGCACATTCCACATGCAAGTCCTTATGCAATGTGGGAGTAACTTTGGCATTTTAGCATTTTATTTAATGATTCATTGAATGCAAAATAGATCATATGATACAACAAACCAACAGAAAAATGGCATTTTTTCAAAGGTATAGATCATGAGAGCACCCATTAATGAAAAATTTAAAAATTAAAAACAAAACAAATGAGGGAGAGAGAGTCCATGCCTTTGAAAACTTCCATTTTTCTGTTTTGCCCCACTTGATTATTGAGGGGATTTGTACTGTCTGCCTGTTCAGTACGCACTGTGTCGCGAATTCAAACCTATAGGTTCTGCCCTTTTACAGCCCTCCTTCCTGCTAGCTGTCAAATAAGCCAGGTTTTGCTTCACTTTGTGTACTTGGAATTACACTTTCCACTAGCAAGTTGTTATGCTTGCTTAGGGGCATTTTTTTTGTGGTTTTTGGCGATCAGATGATACAACAAACCAACAAAAAAAATGGCAATTTTTCAAAGATGTAGATCACGAGAACACCCAATGATGAAAAATCTATATATATATAAAGACAAATGAGGGAGTGAAGTTGTAGTTGGCTACTTGCCTTACAATATTTAAACATGTAGAGTCTGATATTAAAATGACACTCTGATTTGGCAATTAGTTGGATAGAAGACTAATGGCATGCAATTCTGGTTACTCCAATTTGGTTGTCTAAGTTGGATTTTGTTTTGTGATGCTGAAACTATTATACTACAGAAGAGCTGACCTAGAATTTCAATTGGTAGAAATTCAATCCAAGCAGCATGGGCATGGCAGCTAAATTGGTGAAGAAGGCCCTTGTTGTACATAGTTCTCAAACAGATGATGATATTGGGGACAAAGTTTTGAAAAAGAGGTCTTCTGCCGATCAGATCCAGCAGCCGGTAAGACCAAATTTGAGTACATCACATGATGATAATTTCACCTTTATTGTCAATTTGCTTCAATAATTCTTACTTGCCAGTGAAGTTTGGGGTTTTTATGTCTGGAAGAAACTCATGTATTGATTTCTTATAGCAGTTATTGGCAGTTTTATCTGGCAAAAACACTGTTACGTAATATTTTAGCAGCAACTCTATTGCCTTTGTAGTTGGTTTGCATGCCATCCTGTAAATAATTTCTATAAATTAGTATTTCTTTTTGTCAAGGGCTAAAATTTCTAAACTTCAAGAAAGTCTGAGGGTTCTAATATTTTCTTTTCTTTGGGGGGGCGTTGCTAATATTCTGGCTAGTGTTATGACTCTCTGGTCTTGAGCCTCTCATGTGGAGACGAAAAACTAGTATACATATTCTCTGGTCGTTTTTTGATTCTGGATGGTGCTACAGACCTATTCGGTGGCCTGTGTTTCTGGGAGAGTTAAAAACATTTTCAGTAGTTATGGGAGTAGTCTCCATGGTTGATCAGATAAAGCAGCTGATATGGTATGTTATTAACTTCCTTCAACAATCAGCTGCATTGAGGGGGATCTATCTAGTATTTGTTGAACAATTTGACAGGTGGAAGATATGAAAAGAGATGGTGTAATTGTATTGTTTAAGTTGTTTTGCATTCTTTTAAAAAATGATTACTGTCCTTGTAAAAAAAAAAGAGATTACTTCCCTTTGATCTCCTGCTATGTTATTTCTATTGAGCAATAAAGTGCTGTATTATCTTTTGTTTTTATAACATAATTACTCTTTGATTTCATTGTTAGTGGTCCATTCTTTTTCCTACGTAGTTTTTTGCTGAAGTAGAGAAAGATAGGCAGAGTTCAGTAATGGGCAGAATTGAAGTCGGGGAAAATTTGGGGCTGAGACAGGCAGATTCATCCGGGGATAATTCAGATGATAATGTGGTAACTGTTCCCACAGCCAAAGGTGGAAGGAGAAGGAAACATCATCGAGCTTGGACTCTTGTTGAGGTTATGAAATTAGTTGAAGGTGTATCTAAGTGTGGACCTGGGAGGTGGTCTGAGATCAAACGGCTTGCTTTTGCATCCTATTCATACCGCACATCTGTTGATCTGAAGGTACAAATTTTCATTTAAATTTGTATTCCCCAATTAACATTTACTCATTTGACATTGTTACTTTGATATGAGAGGCAAATTTGTGGGATTTATCCTTCTCAAATACTTTTAAGCCTGACAACTGGTTTTGTCATGTAGGACAAGTGGAGGAACCTGCTAAAAGCTAGCTTTGCACAGACACCTCCAGATGATGGGGTAAGCATTAATGATTTTTTTTCCCCCCCCTTCTCCCCTTGCTTTCTTTCATTTAAGTGGTTTGCGGTGGTGGGTGGGTGTTCAACCAGATGTTACCATGTGGTGCTTTTTTGAACTCTTTGCTCAGCATTTATACAAGTGGTTGTTATGCGATCACCATATTCTCTCTTAATTATTTCAGATTTGTGCTTTTATTTTTAATTTTTTAAGATTTTTACCGGCTCTGCTATCACTGTAGGATAGTATGTTACTATATCTGTGTGATAGAATTTGCTTGAGCATGTGCACTGTAATTACTGACTTTAAATTATTACTTTATTGAAGGAAATTTTGATATTGCTGTTCTATAATCAGTATATGGAAGCATTACACGTTTTACTTCTGTTCTCTTGTTGCTGGTTTAGCTTATGTAGTTTCTTTCTGTGGTCAATGATAGCGGAAGCCTACTTCAATGCCCATCCCTGAGCCAATTTTGGTACGAGTGAGAGAACTTGCTGAGATGAACGCACAGGTTCCTCCAAATCTTAGCTCAAGCAAACCGACTGTGGGTAGTAGAAATTTGCATGAAACAAGATCCGGGTACTTGTAACATTGTAAATAATATCATTTTAGCTGTCCAAAAAGAAATAAAGATAGTAATCTGTATGCGTTCTAGAATTGGTTCCTTTGACGCTTCTTTTTATGATGCTTTGTATGGATGGTTAGTTAGGCATCAAGGAAGTTTACTAACAGAGATATGAGAACATTGTTATTTTCGTTTCTAAAACCTTAATAAGTGGGTTAGTTGATTTATGTAGAAATTTTAAACAAGAGATAGACTATGACAAGGAAGGGACATCAAGGTTGATGGAGTTTCACCTGTTCTTGCATATATCGATCAAATCATTAATAGATCTAAACCGTCCTGTAAATCTATTTGTCATTAAGGTACGGCTGATTGAAATGCCTTTTTGAATATTTAAGAGCAAAATTATTGTATATATTGTTACTTCTGGCATCAATTAGAGAAGTAATGTTCTCTATATCATTTTCTTTGGTTGAATACATTTTTTATCCTTGATAGTTTGGTTGGTAGTGGTTCAATTTGATCTTGGTGTCACTGATTTTTCAATTAAGTCCTTAAAACTTTTTTAGTATAGTTTATGATGGGAGTGCAACTGAAATTATGGATTTTTTTGGGTGGCATGTTTTTAATGATGTAGCTTCACCATTAGAGGTGACATTAAAGGGAAATTGATACCATAATAATGCATGTGATATGCAATCCTTCAATTTCATTTTCTCACTTACCCTGAATTCAGATCCTCTCCGGTTGATTAACTGGAGAGGAGCCGAGGAGTCGATTCTTTATAGTTGAGGGGGGTATTTTTGTTCCAAAAAAAGAAAGTGAAATGACAAAAATACTCCTCAATTATAAAGAACCGGCTTCTCGATCCTGTTTCCAATTTTAGTGTTGAATCCCGTTTCTACTAATGAATCAATGATGGTTCTCTATATATGAGGCATATTGTAATATTCATTTCTTGATAAAAATAAGTGTATTCTGTAATTTTCAACCTATGAGAGAGAGAGA
Organism: Carpinus fangiana; assembly: GCA_006937295.1. Lineage (NCBI taxonomy): Eukaryota > Viridiplantae > Streptophyta > Magnoliopsida > Fagales > Betulaceae > Carpinus > Carpinus fangiana. Next base: position 51,511,809 of record CM017321.1, read on the forward strand.
GAGAGAGAGAGAGAGAGAGAGATATTGTTTGAACTTATTACGTCATTAAAAATGATTTCAAATACAAAGCAGTACATGTGGAAACAAGTGAGATTTGATGGAGCATTGTTTTCTCATAGTTTAAATAATTCAGACTACGAATGAATTCTTTTATAATTTGTCATTTTCATTTTCAGGGAGAAATGGGATTGTGGGGAAGTAAAGTGATACCTTCAGACTTCAGTTTTGCATATGGATGTACGTCATTCATGGGATATGCGAAAATGCAAATTAAGATGCACGTTATGTGATTCAGTAGACTACGGTCTACATGTTCAAGATTGCACCCGACCCGAGACAGCATGTAACCTTTTATTAATTGTGGACATTATAAATTATATTTCAGATTATATTACCCAAAACATGCCAAGTAAAATGACTTCTTCTTCTTTATTTATTTATTTTTATTTTATCTCTATTCGTGAGTGCACTAGTATTTATTTTGATTATTCTTAAATGATATTTTATAATTGTCTCCAATGAGTAGTTCAATCGGCTGTAGACTACGCCTCATGAAGCGAATGCCACTAGTTCGAATCTCCTCTTCCCTTTCTCTTGTGTGGACATGTCCAAAAAAAAATTGATATTTTATAATTGAATTGACCATTCCATGAAATTATTCACAGTTTAATTAAAATCATAAATAAAATTTTCACTTTAATTCACCATCACTTAATCTTAGAGTACCTAAGTTAATCTTTTGATTATTTTTGTATTTTTGAAATCATATTTCATTTAGTACATTTAATTTTAGTAATACCTTACTAAAACACTTTAGCCAAAGAAGCCAAATAATCAATTCCTCTCAAGGGAATATTTCATGTCACTTTGATTAAATCAAATGATTATAGATTTTTATCTTGAAGAGTAGTGTTCTTACAATGCTACAACGGTGCCAAATCATTCTATAGATTGCTTCTTTAGCCTCTTTCGCCGTAAAAGATAACATTTTTAAATGTATTAAAGTGGCTCTATTTTACATTTAAGTTCACATATTGAGAGTCAATACTATAATCAATCATGCGCTCAAGTTATTCATATTGACAATAGTTATAATATAATAACAATTCACATGGTTTTGTTAATTGCATTGTCACCACATCAACACATCAATCAGAAGTCTCAACTTCCATAATCAAGATAGAGCATCATGATTGATATGATATAAGTCTTATCAAATAAAATGTCCAATTCCATTACTAATTATGAATGATAGTTTATAAGTTATAAGGTTTATAGTTTTGGTATTTTGTGTGAACATCAACACATGTCAAACCATATTCAATATAATATGGGTAAAATTTAATTTTTATCTTTTTTAATTAAGGGTATATATATATATATTTTTTATAAATTTTATAGGGGTATGAAAGATATTTCATCTATTTATTGTTTGATTTAACGATAAACCCTAACGACATTGGGGTGATTAAAAAGAGCTAAAACATGAGGTATCAACATCACAAAAATTTAAAATTCAAGAGTATGATTACAAAAGTGCCTATACTTTGCTAAGGAGTGTACATGTGGTTACGTTTAACTATACAACTTTAGGTGGTTATAAGATTTTCGTAACCGTAACCATACTACCTTAGGCGGTTAGCAATTATTGAATCCTAAACCACACCTCACAACCGCATTTCAAGTATGGGCCTTTTGAGCCTATTTTAGTGTTTTTGGGCCTTTAATGGGCATCTTTTAGATGATTTTTAGGATTGTTTTGGGCCTTTTAAAAAAAAAAAAAAAANACCCTAAAAAAAAAAAAAAAAAAAAAAAAAAAAAAAAAAAAAAAGAAGCTACAGTGTTTTAGATGAATAATAATTAATTAATTAATTAATTAATAAGCCTATCAGGTATGGGCCTTTTGAACCTATTTTATTTTCTGAATATTTTCTATACAAATTCAGCATTAGAAAAGTATTCAACCTGTTGTATCCAAAATGATAACACATATAAATGAAAATATATAAGGAAATAGTCTCCAAGAGGTAGCTCAATTGGCTGGAATCACGCCTAATGAAGTGGATGTCACTAGTTCGAATCACCCTCTCTCCTCTTGTGCAGACATGTCAATATATATATATATAAGGAAATAAAATATTGCTCATTTCAATATTTGACCAAGAAAAATACAAACAAGTACAAAACATTCAAGAAAAGAGATTCACATGAGAGCTAAGAGTAATAATAATAAGTCCCCAAGAGGTAGCTCAGTCAGCTGGGATCACACTTCATGAAGCGGAGGTTACTAGTTCGAATCCCCCTTCCTCCCTCTCTCTTGTGTGGACATGTCAAAATAATAATAATAATAAAAAAAGGTAGGAGCTTATTAACAGCAACTGCCTACCTCTAAAATTATTGACCGCATTCTCGTAGACGATTAGCGGTTTTTGCCAATTGCTTACTAAAGCGCTTATACAGCTATGTAATTTATTTATGTTGGATTATGGAAGTCATAATAATAATAATCCAGGAATACTTTTGTTTCATTATTTATTTTTTTATTAATTCTGTCTTTTAAAAATATTTCTTGGACCATGCCCTCCAAAATGGGCCTCCAAATATTAGTCCAGTGTCACTGCAAATCTTAAGACCTTCAAATCCCTTAAAAAACTATTTTACTATCTCTTTCATACATTCCATTCTAAGGCCACCAAATCCTTGCCTCAGTGTCACTGCAAATCTGTGTCCCTCATCAGCTCTCGAGATCGCCGGCGACTGAGTGACAGTGAGTCATCTACCAATCGAGGTAACTCATTCATTCTCTGCAATTTGTTTGCGCTCCAGTTCGTGAAATTAGCATAAGCTGCTTCAAAAAAGGTTCTCATTTTATTAAAAATCCAACCTCTTTTTATCTTATTAGTTAACGGTCCGTTTGGTTGCTATGAAATCGCAGGAACAGAAAAAGGAAAATTTAGAAAAGAAAAAGAGAATCTAATTGAATTGGCTGCTTCTATTATTTCTAACCCTCCTTTTCTTTTTCTTTCCGGCGATTTCCCAGCAGCACTCTGTTTGAACTTCAATATGTCTGGTTATCCAAATTGCTACTATAATTTTTTGTGCAAAAAGAAAGTTTTTTTTTTTTTCCTCTTATATTTTGATTTTGGTGGTTGCAGCTGAAGTCATAAGGAAGAATGGGTATCATAGAAAAGATCAGAGAAATCGAAGCCGAGATGGCTCGGACGCAGAAAAACAAAGCCACGGGTACTTCTAATTTAGTGCTCAATAACTAATTAATCAGAAGTTATTATCTGGGCATGCTTTATTTTATGCTTGTTTGTCATTCTCAGAATCAATATTTAACTGCTGTTGTCAAATTTTTAGTCTTTTATATCATCTTCAAGTATATATACCCTTGTTGAGATACCAAGCATGATGTTTTTACTTGATGGGTAAATGTACCTTGTTTAATTGAATATGCAGAGTATCATCTTGGTCAGCTCAAGGCGAAGATAGCCAAGCTAAGGACTCAATTGTTGGAGCCTCCAAAAGTATGCTAGCTCCTTTTCGGTTACTCTTTTTAAACTCACAAAAACGATAAATAGTGCAAGTGTGCTGTCAAACATGTTTTTAGAAATTGTGCCCAATCTTGAAAACAAATTCTTTTAAAAGGGAATCAAAATGATGTTTTCTAGAGCAGTTGTTTCCGTTTAGGAGAACAAAACCTTTGAAACATCATGTTTGTAAGTTATCTTTTGGGAAAAATATACTTTAGTGCCTGAACTACCACCGCATTTTCATTTGTGCCTCCAAACTTTGAAATGTGACATCGGGGCCTCCTATGCTATTACCATGTGTCAAACTAGACACTCCATTAGCATTTATCGTCAAAACAGACGGAAAACAGGTCATGGTGCGCCACATGTGACCTATTTTGTTTTTGTCTTCACAGATTGCTCATTCGCTAATGTAGTCTAACCAAAATATCATGTGAACTGTGGTAGTATAGGGGGTCGTTGACTCAAGAGTCTTCATTCATTTACTTGATTTTCGTTATCTTCCAGACGTCAAGAGTGGCTGGCAAGGAGAGTTGCCAGTGATAGGGATTGATTTGGGGACAACATGCTTGTGCGTGGCAATGTGGCAGCATGATCGAGTAGAAATTGTTTCACCCAAGTCTTCACCACAAAGTATAAGTCCATGTTTTATAATTGTCTTCAGTGTGAGATTTTTTATTAAAAAACATGGCTATGGAAGCGATTGAAATATGTATTGTTGCCTTTGACGAGTTCTTTGAATTTGTATCTGCAGTGACTGTGTGGTAGGCTTCATTGGCTTATGACCAACAATGAAGTTTTTGCATTTTGCGAATATACTGAGAGTTGGATAGTGTTTGATTTGCCTTTTCCTTAGTACACGGAAAATTATTTTGAATACATGAATTTTTTAGTCTAGAGGTTGCCTTGCTATGCTTTGCATTGGAAATGATGATATGCAGATGTGGGTAATGGAAGACTATGACACAAAATTATGGAGTAATGCAAGACTAGGTCGCCTTTCAGTGGCGTCTTCATGTTCAAGTTGGATGAAAGGAAAATGTCGAAGTAGATATTAATGTTTAGGTTTTTAATTGATGACATTAGAAGTCTTAGGTTTAAGTAGAGCAGTGAAAGGNAGTTCTTTGAATTTGTATCTGCAGTGACTGTGTGGTAGGCTTCATTGGCTTATGACCAACAATGAAGTTTTTGCATTTTGCGAATATACTGAGAGTTGGATAGTGTTTGATTTGCCTTTTCCTTAGTACACGGAAAATTATTTTGAATACATGAATTTTTTAGTCTAGAGGTTGCCTTGCTATGCTTTGCATTGGAAATGATGATATGCAGATGTGGGTAATGGAAGACTATGACACAAAATTATGGAGTAATGCAAGACTAGGTTGCCTTTCAGTGGCGTCTTCATGTTCAAGTTGGATGAAAGGAAAATGTCGAAGTAGATATTAATGTAGAGCAGTGAAAGGCAATATGCATATGATAAAGCAAATAGAAATTTAGACTAGATTACAGAGGATTTTTCAAAACTCAATTAAGATACAGGGTACTTAATTTGCAAGACAGATACTTCTACTAGTTGGAGCAAAGCTTGAAGTTATAATCGTGGAAATGGCTCAGCAAATCCAAGATCAAACAACCATAGTGAAAGGAGCTCCTGTGGTGGAGCTGGCAGGGGACCTCCCAGGCTGACAAGGGGAGCTGGCTGGCTGGGGAGCATTTCGAACAACAAACCAGCGTTGTTTTTAACAACAAAAATCCCAAATCCCAAAACATAGCTCCTTTTAGGATGTTTTATCTTGTTGTTCACTTCGAAAATCCACAGCTCACATGATATTTTTGTTAGACAAAATGGGCAATTTGGGAAGAGAAAAACAAAAGAGGTCACGTGTGGCACACATGACCTCCATCTGAATTGGCGACAAATGCTAACGAAGTGTCTAATTTGACACGTAGTGATAGTACAAGGGGCCCAATATCACTTTTCACAGTTTGGAGGCGTAAATAAAAATATGACGGTAGTTTAGGGGGCTGAAGTATATTTTCCCCTTATCTTTTTGTTACTTGAAGACAGTTTTGACTTCAAATTTTTTTTTTTTTTGAAAACTCAACTAAACGAGCCCAAGGTTTCTTGTCTTTTGCTTCTCATTGATTAAATTCCAATGAATTATCACTTGCTTTTTTATTTGTTTGTTTGTTTGAGGATGGGATGCTAGCAAGTGTGGTATCTTGTACTTTTAACATTTAGATTTCATAAGTTTTAGTTTCATGTCCTTTTTACCACTTATGAATGGCTTAGACTGTTTGAAAATATGTTCAAGGTATCATCTTTTATTGTTAGTTTGAACTATGACACAGGGTTCTAGTGGCGGTGGAGAGGGTTTTGAAGTTACCAAGTTTGGCCATGGACGTGTTGCTCTAATAGGATTTCCAAGGTTTGCAATCGCTATGATTTGAACAAGCATGTAACCTTTATATAGACTCGGAGAAAGTAATATTAGACTAAATTTTTGCCTGTAAGATGTAATTGATATGATATAAAGGTGAAATAAGATTTGATTTTTTTGCAAGGGAAAAGTGAAGAAAGTTGTTTGGCAATAGGAAAAAAGAAATGGTTTTTTTTTTTGTTGGGAGAAATGAAAACAAAGGGGGGGAGATGGTTGCCAAATACACCCGCCATTTTTTAGCCACCAGATTAGTTTGATAGATTCTTTAGTATGTATGTCTGAATAAGTCAATTTTTTTCCTAACATGTTTGCAGTGTGGGGAAGTCAACACTTTTAACTATGTTAACGGGCACACATTCAGAAGCTGCTTCTTATGAGTTCACAACACTTACTTGTATTCCTGGGATTATACACTACAATGATACTAAAATTCAGTTGCTTGACCTTCCTGGTATTATTGAAGGTGCTTCTGAAGGAAAGGGGCGTGGGAGGCAGGTACAAACCTTTAACCTTTTTTTATTTATTTATTTATTTTATTTTTTATCTTGTGATAATCATGCAACATTTGTATGTGCAATTAATATCATAAGACTTTTGCAAAGGGATGATGAATAAATTTCTTATCATTGTTTGTTGTCTTAAATACAATATAGATGACCTTTCAATTGGTATTTTTTTTCCTGTACTTTTCTGCTCAATATGGCTTGGTATACTGGAGATTAAATAATTTGACAAGACTGTTCTCTCAGGTTATTGCTGTTGCCAAGTCTTCAGACATTGTATTGATGGTTCTTGATGCCTCAAAGGTAAGTGTATTTCTAGCGGTAGTGTTGCTGCTATAGCTCACTGATGAGTCAAGTTTATGATTATTGTAGAAAATTCTTGATTAGGTCACCTGGGACACCTATATGGGTGGTATCTCATGAAAATTTGACCTCCATTAGGAAATGGAAAACCAGAAAATCATGAAACATCAAAGGAAAATCCTTGGATGTACTCCATAAATTTGAGGGTTTCCTTTTTGATGGAATCAGAATGCATAATACTTTTTCATATGTTACTTGTTCCTAGATATGACTCACCTACTTGTTCCCCGTTTGTGCAATGTTGCACTTTGCACAGTAATAACCGACTAAATTGAAAATTTTTCCTCTTAATTTCTTCATTAATTTTTCTCTTTGCTTAGCTTATGCTATATTCCAGTTTTGGAATTTTAGTTCCTGCATATATATGTTCTTAAAACTAGGTGTTCTTGTTATGATGTTAGTTTCCTGTAAAATGCTTCAGAGTGAGGGTCATCGGCAAATATTGACAAGAGAACTGGAAGCTGTGGGCTTGCGTCTAAACAAGAGACCACCTCAAGTATGTTATTTTTGAGGATGTTTATGGAATATCAACATTCTCAACAATTTTCTCTTATAGCTCTTGGTCTGTTTTGAATTCTCTAGTTGTGGGTTTCTTTGTTTATTGTTCTCACTTTTTTATTGATCTACTGGGACTTTTGGTTGGATTTGTGGTTTTGTTGTATTGTCAGATATACTTCAAAAAGAAAAAAACTGGAGGCATTTCGTTCAACAGCACTCTTCCTTTAACTCACGTGGATGAAAAGCTTTGTTATCAAATTTTACATGAATACAAAATCCACAATGCAGAGGTAGGTTTAAACCCCTGACATCAGTTATGTTGATACTTTTGCACCACTGTTAAAAATCTTTACCTTGGTTGTTGCTGGCAACCTGCTATTGCACATAGCCATATACTTCTGTTTATGTCAACCGCAAATCCATTTTTCCCCTTATATGACAAATTCATTGTTTATTTATTTTTTATCTTGAGAAAAAGAGAATAATATCCTGGTCAATATTTTCCTACACATCTGAAGCTGTTTCTGACCTCGGTCATATTTTCCCAAGAATGACTTGTGTCTTTGTTCACATTGTTGATGTAAATTATTTCAATACATGAAAGTAGCAATTTGCTCACAATGTCCAATGTGCATTCTTATTCGGGTAGCCAAATGTTATTCTGGCTAGCTGGGATACTAAATTGGGAGCAAAAGGAGCTTTATTCAGCTTTGTAATTTAGAGAAACATTTGGTAAGCTTCTGAAGTGCTCACCAAATGTAAAAACAAATCATTTTTTTAATCTCTAACATTCTCTCTCCTCCCACTAAAGAATAAAGGAATCCTTTAGAAATAATATTTAAATTGAATAGTGAAAGTGGTAGCTAAAATAGAAAGCCGGATCTAGGTGCTTTAGAAAAGTGGGTAGCTAAAATAAAAAAAAAATGTGATTTTTTTAGCTAAAATGGAGAGTTTTGCTGAGCCGGATGTGAATGCTCTTATACTTATAAGTTTTGTTTATGGATTATTTTTGAACTAATTTTCCATACTTGGATCCCACATAGCTCATATGCTTATACCCATATATGCAACTAGAAATAAGTTGATGAAGAAGGAACAACAGAAAGAGGAATTTTTTACCTTTGCAGCATCGTTGACCCTTTATAGTGTGTTGGTGCTAAACCATGTACTTCTAACTGTAGACAACTATCTAAAGGAAGACTGGATCGTGAACAATTTAGCAGTTTGGCATTACTGGATAAGAAGTCATTTACCTGGTTCTAAAGATTGTTGGCTCCATTCCATCTTGATGAGTCTATTTACCTTCATTTCACCTGCAATATTTTGATATGGTTGACACTTTCTTTTTATATCGTACTTTCTCTCTACTTCTTACTAGGTGCCCCATAAAAGTGTGTACTTACTTGTTCATGGATTTTGTTGCAGGTGTTATTTCGTGAGGATGCCACCGTGGATGATCTTATTGATGTCATTGAGGGAAACCGTAAATACATGAAGTGTGTATATGTCTACAACAAGATAGATGTTATCGGTATCGATGATGTGGACAAATTAGCCCGGCAACCTAGTTCTGTTGTCATTAGTTGCAATCTGAAGGCAGGTTTTGCAGCTCTAATTTATTCTACTTTAATTGGGGATCTTAATATTGGTTTTAATATGGAATCCATCTCATTTCCTAAGCTTTTTGCCAGCAAATAGCATTTTCTTCTTTCAAAGCGTGTTTTTGTTCCCTCATTGCCCACTACATGCAAAACACCACTCATCTAACGTGCACCTAAACATATCATGTAAGGTCTATTTTTTATTTTTATCTTTTTTATGAGCAAGATTAAATTTCATCAACTAAAAAGAAGCAAAAATACACAGAGGGGGTGGGGGGACCCCAACAAATTCCCCAGCACAATGAAGACAATGCCAAATAAATAAAAAACTGAAAATTGGCATGATCCGGTCCAATACCTTCTTGGTTTTTGAGCATTATATTGCATGTGGATTTTTATTGGATGTGAATGGTTTAATAACTTATATGGTTCATGTAACTTTCTAAACAGCTCAACTTCGATAGACTACTTGCAAAAATGTGGGAAGAGATGGGGCTTGTAAGGGTTTATACAAAGCCACAAGGCCAGCAACCTGATTTCGCAGATCCTGTAGTTCTTTCTGCTGTATGTTGCATGCCCTTTTTTCAGTTCACATATTTAGTTATGCATGGGAGTTTATGGTTTTACCTCCCTTTTTATTTCAATACTCTTGGCATGTGATTGCAGGATAGAGGTGGCTGCACTGTTGAAGACTTCTGTAATCACATACACAGGAGCTTGGTGAAGGATGTGAAATATGTGCTAGTGTGGGGCACAAGTGCACGGCACTACCCGCAACATTGTGGCCTTGGCCATGTTCTTCAAGATGAGGATGTGGTTCAGATTGTTAAGAAAAAGGTGCACAAACTCTCCCTTGCTTAATCTGATTTGAAAGTATATTTACTGGAAAACTCTACACGGCTACCTTATCATTATCCTTGGACCAGAACTTCTTTTATAAAAGAGTCGTTGCAAACCTTTCTTCATTTGTTTTTGGTCCATTATTCTTATATTCCCCAACCCACCCCAAGCAATAATGTCCTTCTGGTTTTCTATGTATGAAGAGACTTGAGATCTTACAACAATTCTACAAATGTTTTGTCACATTTGAAATGTGATTTGGGGAAAAAAGTGTACTTTGCATAAGAAAATCAACCATTTGCGATTTTCTTTCTTCAGGAAAAGGAAGAGGGTGGAAGAGGTCGGTTCAAGTCACATACTACAGCCACTGCTCGAATAGCTGATAGGGAGAAAAAGGCTCCATTGAAGACATAGTTACGTTGACCATGCACGCCTGTGGTTTTTGGTTGAAGTGGCTTGGAAGATGTGCCTTGAGATAGATAGCTCTATAGTCTCTATTGGCTCAGTTTTGTATTTTTTGACGTGTTATTTGTCATGGAATTCTTTAAAAAAATGTACTTTTTGTATTGTAAGAACCAGGAAGAAAAGGAAATTAGAATCTTAAGCTGCATAAAAAAATCACAATTTTATTGGTTTGCTTTTCCTCATGGTTTTCAGATCTTGGGTGAAAAAAACTGAAGAGCATGAATCCTACGTATGAGAATAGATCTATAAGCTTACTCTTCCCGATTTCGTTGCCTTTAGCATTAAATTGTCAAATATCCCATAGCATGAGAGAAATACAAGTTCTTTTTAGTAGCATAGTTGCAAGAAATTCTATCATATGCTATTACAAAAAAAAAATGTACTAAAAACAATTTTATAGGCCTAGAAAATTCTCTTATTCCAATTTAAAGAAAAACTCTATCGTCTCACAAAGCTTGGCTAGAAAGGATATAATTATTCATTTTGGATCTCCATTCATTAATAATAGACTTTGATATTGGTTTGGATATTTTGACTAAGCTTTCGAGATTATTGGGCGTTGAGAGTTGATACCAATGAGGTCTAACATAATAAAGAACTCTCGAAGAACCTGTCTGAGATTGTTGGAAAATAGAATTTTTATATCCAAAAATAGTTCTCTAGAAAAATTTCATTTTCAGGCTTCTTCCAAAAGTGCGTTTTAGCATTTTTTTTTAAACGGGTGTTTATTATCCCCAGCATGTGATGTGTGTACTTGTGTAAATTAAATCTTGGCCGTCCATATTTTTACAGAAGATATCCTGTTATTTTAATGAATTTATGAATACAACAATGTCCTCAGTAACTGCATTCCCTTCAAGGAGCTTGTTCTTCATGTTTATGAACAAACTGGTAAATATCTCCCCGCATTTGCTTCTCAAGAGGAAGGCTTTTCCTGCATTTATATTTCCTCAACTTCATTAGAAAAAAGTTGGATATGATATGAATAAAATGTTTATCAGAGTAGAATACCACCTTTGAAGTTCAATTTGGGAATAATCAATCTCAGCAATCACCAGAGTCTCTTCATACCCTGAACTCACAATTACCTCTCCACACTGTTTATTACAGAAAAGAAAAAAGCAATTTATAAATATCAATGTTATACAACTTGATGACATAGCAGTAAAAATCAAACATTGGATTTACATTTGTAAAAATAAAAAAATACTAATTTTCACTATCATATCATAAAAAGTCAGAACTTTCATACCGGTCCAACCAGAGTAGAGTGGCCCCATATCGGATAGAAACAACTAGAATCCCGAGAAGGTGAGCAAGTAGCTACAAATAGCTACAACCAGAACTCAAATAAAATAAAATAAAATAAAAACTTGAGAAAAAAGAGAGTATAAACTATCGAGTACCTGGTTATCTGCTGCCCTGAAATTTGGATTTGTAAGTAGAGATAAGTAAATTTGCTGGATATTATATATTTCATAGAAAAAAGCTTAAGCAGTAGTTCTTCTTACCTGATCCTCTGCATCAGTTCCCACAATAATTCACCTGTACTAATGTTGAAGGCCCCAGGATAGCATATTATATGAGCACCTGGCATTTGCTAATGACTTCATGATCATAGATATCATATCATATCATAGCTTACTATATTCTGAAAGAAAACAGAGATATTTCAACAGAAATGAACAACCTTTGGCTCCATATAACATAGCAAGTTCTGGAAAACGTATGTCATGACAAATTCCCACTCCAACACGACCAATATCTGCATTGAATATGTATAATTTGTTCTCAGTACCAGAGGCCAACTCTTGTTTGAAAAATTGCTCACAAATGCCTACCTGTGTCCACAATGGTAGGCTCATCTCCTGCAGCAAAGATTTCAGATTCCTTGAATGAAATTTCTCCCGGAATATCAATGTCAAACATATGTATCTGCAAAGAAAACAATTGTTACACCTTTTCTAAGCTTAATCAAATCACATGTCTAAAGGTGCTCACTTTCCTATGCTTTGCCTTCAGCTTTCCATCGGCTCCAAACACACAGCAAGTGTTGTACAAGTGGCCATTACTCCATTCGGGGACAGACCCACCAACAATGGTGATCCCGTGGCAGGCAGCAGCTCTGGATAACATGGAAAAAGTTGGCGAGGCATCCTCCTCGTCAAAATCCTCGGCAAATTTTGCAAAGAAATCTTTTGAATAGGGGCAGTTCCACATTTCCTTTATAGCAAGGAAGAAGATGATCAATGTTAATTATTCTTCCAATTAAGGACTTTTAACAAACATGTATGTCAGTCCACTCACAGGTAAAACAACAAGCCTCGCGCCATTCTCTGCAGCTACTTTAATCAAATTACCAGCACGACCCAGATTCTGATTCTTCTCTGATGTAACAGATAACTGACACAGGGCGATCTTAAACTGTCCACAATTTGGAAACATTAATTAAATAAACTCTTCATTTTAAGAAGTTATCACAGATGATACATATAATATACATTCAATAAATGTAGATGATATTTCAGTCTAATATTTTAACGATATGTCCTGCCAAACCGAATTAGCAACTGACAAGTGTTTTATATGTTTTATTAATATTATTTAAAAATTAAAAACTACGGCATCGGAGCCGGAGAGGTTGAGATTGAGAAATTTTAAAAAAACCTTAAAAACATTTTTCTTGGTGGCTTGAGCCATCCCTTATATATGGCTGGCCAATGGGTGGTTGAACAACCTCCAAAACCCTTAGTAGTGATTTCGGCCACCCCCAAATGGTCAAATGGTGGTGGCCGTAACCCGCCCTAGCCATTTGAAGGTGGCCTTTTAGCAAGGGAGCAACCGTTTAGGTGGCCCAAATGGCCAAATAAGGGTGGTTGGAACCACCACATGGCCATTAGAGGTGACCGTTTAGTAGGGGTGATTCCGGTGACCCTCTTTGGCCGATCTAGTAGTGACCGAAGCTATTGAGAGTGGCCATTTGGCGATTGATTTTTTTTTTTTTTTTAATTCAAAATTTGATTAATTTTGTTAAAATTTTAGATAATATTAATATGATATCAACGTAATATTTTGAAAGGCGTTGGCGTAAATTGTCTTTAATTTTATGGATGTAATATAGCAAAAATACCATTTGTGTTTATTGGATGTATACATGTACCATCCATGAAAGTTCTTGAAAGTAATTGGTCCATTTAAATGAGTAATGCTATACATAAGACTTTATTCTCATTTTATTCCCAAAAAAATAATATGACTTTTAAAATCACCATTGTATTAAAATCATGTAAGATAAATTTAAGATGAAAGAAAAGATGAGTTCAAATTTAAAAATAACATTAATATACATATTTGAACACTTCTTTAGTCCAAAAATCTAAGCTAATGAACTTGAATCTACTTAGGTATATCAACTACTCTTTTCTTTATACTTTTTCAACATGAGTTTCAAGGTTCAAAAGGTACTCACAAGTTACAAAATATATATATTTGGGACTAAAAAGGAAAACATCCTATCTACTATATGAGGAATAGATTATATAGGATATATATGCACTAGAATTAGCATATGAATTGAAAAAATCTGCAATTTGTGGGATTTACTGAAAAGAGTATGCAGCTCATTTTGTCCAAGAAAAAAAAGGCGGCCAAGCTAGCAAAGAAGTGGGACGACGAAATATAGGGCAAGATTTGAGGTTGAAAGTGAAGGAAGGAAGCAAACCTTGGCAATACTGGGTAGTTGCTGCTGTGCTGAGGCTGCCGCAAGCATGGTGTGCTCTGTGGAGGCTGAAGCAGATGCCATCACACCCAAAACACAGCGCCCAATAGTCAACAGGTTAGCTACAGGCTACATATGTAATTTCATACTGGTGCCGTGATGCTAACGATAATGCATGCCACCTGTACGGCTTGTCGTTTTATAAGGTGAAATGTATAGCATTAGCATTAATTAATTGTTTTGTGTGTATGGGAGAGAGAGATATAGGGAGTAGTTACTGTTAAAGTCTGAATCAATCTTTTTTTTTTTTTTGGAAAGCCTGGACATACTGCATCCACAACATATTTATTAGTTTTCTTAAAAACATTTTTCCTATTTTGCAATATTTGGTACGATCGAAAATCATGGTTGAGCCAAAAACATTTTCAATTGACTAAGAAAACTTTCTTTAATTTTCATAAAAATTGTTTCATATTTTGAACATCATAAACCATTTTTTAAGTTTCAACTTCTCATTCTCGCATGCACGGTCTTGTAATTCATTTTTTGCTGCCGTACGTAATCCGCCGTAGAGTTTGCCAGAAGCCGCTAGCCGTCACTAATTTTCCATACAAACTAAATACCGAAAAATGTTTTTAGCTGAAATCATTTTCCTAAAAAAAATGATATCACTGAATATATTTGTTAGCATAAAACATATTACGTCGAAACAAATAGAACCTTATATAGTAAATGAAACGAAGTGAGAATAAATAATATAGAAAAAGTATTTGTTTTTCACCGAATAGTTTAAGAGAATCGCATACAACAGAAGTAGTGATTAAAGTTTATAAACAAAATCAGACAGTTAATGATCGATCAATATTGATGTTGAATAAGATCGACCGAAGAACATCTTTTTGATAATTTGTCCTTTTACTTTTTTATTTTGTTTTCTACATATAAGACATACAAAATTATCAAATAGCATTATTTAATAATCAAAGAAAAAACAAATTTCATGCTACCATATCAACAAGAGCAGACAAAAAAAGTTTACAAGGTTTCACCGTCCAGGCGGCTTGGAGATGCTTTTTAATTAGCTAAAAATTAATTATGAAGACATTAGCATGATATATATCATCGTGTAGCTTCCATTATAGCCTTGTGCTAATCGATTAATCTCATTGAACTTAAAATTTCCTTGTAAACCACCTCAACAGCTTATAATAAATAACTTCTTTTCACCTCTTTCATTTCTGTATAAAAAACCATGCACTCAGCCTACTACGGGATTATCATCATTGGATCAATGATGATTGCACTTGTAATTTACAATCTTGCCATGTTTGGATGGTGTGCCTACAATCGCCTGCTGCATCCTCCTGCTGCGGGCGCCGGAGCAGCAGATAAGAAGAGCTTTGGTTCTGTGAGGCTGAGCCCGGCTTTGGTTTCCACGTTCAAGTATGGGAAGAAAGGGGTGGACAGTGTTAATGCAGAAGAAGAAGAAGAAGTTTGTGAAAGGGATGATGAGTGTGTTGTGTGCCTGAATGGGTTTGAAGATGATGAAGATGTGCGGCAGCTTCCAAGATGCAAGCATTGCTTCCATGCAGCGTGCATTGACATGTGGCTCTGCTCGCATTCAAAGTGTCCGCTCTGCCGCACGCCGGTCGACAGCATGAGTAAACAGAAGGCGGCAATGGCTGCACCCAAGGAGAGCTCCCAGGAGGTCGTGGTTGCCATTGACATCATGTAAATCTGATTTTGGTTCTTCCATCGATCTCCTTCCTTTTTTCTTGGGGAAATATTTCCTCTGCCCGAAGGGGGATCTAAAATGGTGTTTCCTTCAACAAATGCTCAACAATGTTGATACTCGATCGTATATATATATTTCTTCCAAAGCTCTTCAATGCCTAAGATTTTAGCATCAAAATAACAAATATATATATACATGTTGTGAATATGTACTGCAAAACACAAAAATATAATTAAGATATTATATATACAGCTGAATATTATCATCTTTCCAATATCTTTCCAATATATTGCTAAAACATTGTCTTCCATTAGAAAAAGGTCTTCTTTTAAATTTTGGTATTCAGTTACTGTGCATTTGGTTTAGCAATTTTAAGGCGTATAATTTGAAAAGATAGTTCTGCAGTTAATAAAAACACGGTTTTTAAAAACGTAATGAAGTGTTGGTGTAATCATGATCCAGCCTTTATAATTATACGTTTTTAAAAATGCACTCAATTGCTTAAGGTTTGACAATATGAATTTTTTTTAAACACTCCGGTCCAAACGAGACATTTTTTGCGATTATGTTTAAAAAGGCTCTTTTTTGGCTTACAAAATCATGAGCCAAACTTGGTTTCTTAAAAAAGTTAATTAAAATAAACATTTACTGTCACACCCTTCTACAAGAAAGCACTGCAAAAATATTGAGATTGATTGACTTCCCAAATGTGACGTCTTTTTTGGCCAAAAAAGATCACTAATGGGGTAGTGATCTTCCAGTAGTGAGTCTAGTGACGTGTAGAAAAAGGACTTCAATATGATAGACTCAAAATTAGATTAGTGACATGCTACGTTTCGCACATGCGAAAAGTAGCACGTCACCTTACTGAAGGTGACGTGCCACTTTTCGAGATAGTAATTTTGTGTTCTCAAGTGCGCATTATATAAGATTCATAAACTCAATAATTAATAGTTCATAGCAATTTAAAATAAAAGACTCTTAATAAATTAAAAAACGTCTAAACATAAATGTTTAATACAACATATATATATGTCTTTCTAATATATAAAACTTAATTTTTTTGTTTTTTGTTTTTTTTTTTAAATATTATTAAACAACGTGCCACAGACACTAATTCAAAACCTTGACTCAAGACCATATATCCTTGCTTACTGATCACCCCGACCCTTTGCATCCTGCTGGACAACATTTGGAAAAAGGAAGAAAACAAATATGATAATAAATTAATGAAAAAAAAAATCATAATATAAAATAATAGTAAAAATAAGCAAAAATGAGAAAATGAAAACGTAGGAATTCGATTCGATGATTAAGGTAGGTGATGTTTTAATGTCTAATTAAACTGATGTAGTTTTGTCAGACTTCAGTCGATCGATCGAAGCTTGATTTTGAACGAGACGTACAGAATTTTGAAGTACGTGGTACGGTTAGTTGGGAAATTTTTTGTTAGGGTTTAGACGTGTGAGGGGGTTTTAATGCATGAGAGAAAGAGCATTCCCGTTCTTTTCGGTAGGGATGAAAAGGCGATCGGGTAATAACCGTTTGGTAACCGTTAATTGCTTTTTTTGTCTTTTTCAGTAAAAAACAATTAAAAAAAACTGCTAACTACTTAGGCGGTTACGGTTAGTGATTTTAATTTTTTTCAAAACCGCAAATCGTTAACCGCCTATATATATATACATTAAATGAAATCGTTTTTATGCTTAAATATGTATAAGAATTTAGAAATGATGTCATATATAATAGGGTATTATCGCATTACCATAAAAATGGCGTAGTTTTGGTTTTTTCTTTTAATTTTTAAATTTCTTTTAATTTGTTATTATTTTAAAAAGCGGTTTGAGATTACTATGGTTATTAACCGCTAACCACCTAGGCGGTTAGTGGAGGCAGTTAGTGAATTTTACTAAACCGCCTAGGCAGTTACGATTAGCAGATTTAGTCAATAACAAATAACCGTAATCATCTTTTAACTCCTACTTTTCAGAACATGATTCTCGTCAATTCATATTTAGATGTGGTTAGCGCTTTTTTCTAGTCACATGGAGTTGATGGTTTATAAAAATAGTCATGAGTACTAAGTTTCGCATTGCATAGTTAGTAAGTGAAACGGAAGTTTATAAGAAATTCTAAGGAAGCTCCAAATTGACTAGTCTTTTTAAGGTTATAGCGCAGATGTGGCTAACATTTTTCCTATCTTTGATCGTTACATACATACATAATATAATAATTACTTTTTTCTTTAGTATTAATGCTTACCATTATTGTTGTTACTTCTGGGTTTAAGCAAGAATATTCTTTTAATTAGCTTCCAATTTAACCATTTTGATCCTCTTTCGATCCAATTCAGTTTTAAATATATGTGACCCTAGCTAGCTAGTTAAAGGCTCAAAATTCATATTTAAATATCCCACTTCGATCTCACAGTTTTAGCCATTAATTCTCTTGAAGAATTAGGAATTTAAATCTAATAGATTCAAATTTAGGCATATACATACATATAAGATGTGATCGCATGCATGTCTAGAGAGAGAGAGAGAGGGACAGAGGGTGGAAACTTAATACCCCAAATCCAGAATTGGAGCTGCTGATCATGATCATGATCATGAAGTACCCTAGCTAGGATCGGAGTGCTTTTTTTTTACGATTCTTTTTTTTGGAAGAAGAAGCATTTAATTTGTGATATGGTTTACCAGAAAAGATGACATTCGGAAGATGGCATTTTAGTGTTATACAGATAGAAACACAAAGCTCTTGCCCTTGGGTGGATGTGAACAATTAATCTGTGGCATGTTTCCGCGCATTTCGCCATGCAACCTGGTTTTATCGGTTTTATCTCGTCACTGCCATCCACTTAATTCATCAACTACCACAACTATAATAATCAATATTATAGTCACTAATATTATTGCCCTACTTCTATTTCTCATCATACCAATTTTATCCATCTTTATTTTTTCTCTATAATTTCCAACTTCATACAAAAACAACTACCCATATATATAATATTCAAATACAAGTTATATGTGTTGAAGAGTTGTTTACATGGCATAATATATTAGCATTTAACTTTTGGTTAACCTCATTAATTAAGGCTTTTGAAAATTTTATTTATTAATTATAGTATATATATAAAAATAGATATATCTATATATTTGGATAAAAATATATAATTAAGCTTGAGCACTCCTGCTTAATTAGGAAAAACAAAAACAAAGGCTTCGTCTTTAACCCTATATTATCACCAAAAAAAAAAATCATTTTATACCCAAATTAACCTTAAAACAAACATTTGAGGCTATTTGAGTATTTGTAGCCATGGCTTGTGGAGTCCATGAAAAGGTGATCGAGTTTTACTTTTTGGATGATCAACTGACACCCATTTTGAGTTTAAAAAATGTTTAGTAATATATAATATATATTGATATCTTTTATGGTCGGATATGTATATAGAGAGATCTATTACAATTTGTGGATTACAGATTTTTTAAATCACATAATCTAAGCTCTCTAATTATTTTAAACTACGTACTTTGAATCACTTTCCACTAAAATCATTAACAAAATTAATCATATAGAAAAAGTTAGATACCATATATATATGGACGTGTATTTACTAATTAGAGAGATGAGATTTAAAATCCCCAAACCATAAGATAAGAAAATTTATTTTGTAATTATATCTTAAATAATGTATATATGGTTTTTTTTTTTTAAACAAATAATGTATATGGTTTAGCGATTATTGGTAAAGTGTTATTTTGGGCACGGGCTCAACTTTCTAAAGGTCAAATTTTCTTTGCATTGTAATAAATTTTTGGGTTAAGTCCACGTACCCCCCTCAACTATCACTCAATTGACAATGTTCTCTTAAACTTTCAATTGTGACAATATCTCTCCCAAACTACCAAAACAATGTCAATGTACCCCTCAAGGCTATCAAAAAGATAAAAATACAATTATATATTTCTTAATAAGACAAAAATACTCCTATAAATTTGAAAAAAAATTAAAAGAGATTAAGATTTTTTAAATGAAAATTTTAATTTATATATATATTAAAATGAAAATTGCTAATTTTTTTTTTAAACGGAAATTTTTATTTAAAGAAAAACGATTTAAAAAAAAAAATTTAACCAACTTAAGTTTTAAGGGAGATGTTAGAATATATATATTTTGATATTTGCCTTATTTGCCTGAATGATATATTTCCTTGTATATGTTGATTTTATTCTCTAATCGTATTTCCTATACTGATCTTATTCAACTATAAATATGCATTTTTCATACAAGTTACAACACAGAAGTCCCAAAGATATAGCTCAATCGGCTAGGAACTATGCCTCATGAAGCAGATGTCACTAGTCCGAATCCTCTCTCTCCCTCTTTTGTGGATATGTCAAAAAAAAAAAATAATAACAACAACAACAACAACAAACACACAAAAATAAAGAGTTGGGTTCAAATTTTCTAGTCTCTTTCAACGCTTGCCTAATTCCTTTCATCATATATTGGGAATTCCCTACTTGTTACAGGTAGGGATGGTTAGCAAAAATCGCTAACCGCCTAGGCGATTATAGTTAACGGTTTTAGTTTTGGGAAAACTTCAGAAAGCCCTCCTAAACTTCTACACTTTTTGAAACACCCCCCCTAAACTTCAAAAACTCTCAATTTACTCCCCTGAACGTTCAATTGCTCTCAATTTGGATCCTTCCATCAATTTTACCCGTTAAAATTTTTTAAAAAGACCAAAATATCCCTGATTTTCATTTTAAAAAAAACATTTTGGAAATTGGAATTTTATACAAAAGTTAGGGGTATAAACATCATTTAATGTTTAAAATATGACGGAATGGTCTAAATTGAGAGGAATTGAAAGTTTAGGGGGTTAAATTGAGAGTTTTTTAAGTTTAGAGGGGTATTTCAAATAAGGTGGAAGTTTGAGAGAGTTTTATGAAATTTCCCCTTTAGTTTTTTTAAAAACTGCTAACTATTAACTACTAAACATCTATATATACATAAAATATGAAATGATGTCTTATTTGTATTTAAAATTTTAAATATATATAAAAAAAATGTATAAACAATTAGAAACAATGTCGTATATAGTATGATTTTATTGTATTACCACATAAACGACATCATTTTGGCTTTATTTTTTTTTAAAAAAATTCTTTTAAAAAATAGTTATTAAAATTACTAACCCCTAACCGCCGATTAAGCAGTTAATCGTCTTAACGATTACGATTAACAGTTTTAGCCAATAACCGCAAAGTAGAAATGCCTTTTCACCCCTAATTAGAGGGCTTTGGTATTGAAAGCACTAATGGGCGCAAGCAAGCAAAATTATTCCCATATATGCACATTTTGCATAATCTCAATTTTGTCGTTATCAAGTGGTCTAAAAATGAGGCAGTAGCAGCCATCTGCTTTTTCTATTTTTTCTAATCCATGATCAGCATTCAAAGGGTGTAGATTTGATCTCACTAAATAAAGTCGGTGAGAAAAAGACAAGCAATATGAAAGAATGAGTTTGAAAACAAAATCAATTGCTTTCATCTTTCAAGATTGCAATCTTTTATCATTCAACGTTTATTATAAGTTGTGTCAGTCCATATCAAACCGATGGCTGCACTTCCAACCGGCCACTTCCAATTAATTTGCGCCTACCGCATGCAATATCACCACGCTTAATTTGGACTATATATATACATGGTTTCTTCACAATTACGGATCTGATCGATGGTGTGAATTCATTCCCAAATACTATAAATATATATATTAATAGCATTTGGCTCGGTATAAAATATTAGTCAATTGAAAAAAGTTGTCAGTTAACCAAAGAAAATAGGGAATAACATCAATTCGGTCAGGGCAAAAAACACTCATCACTCACAAGCTAACACCTCAGCTTAGCACATGAACTCAAAATGAGAACAAAACACCATATTATTCCTCCCACATTGACCTGCCACCCACCTCCACTTGATGTCGTTGCCAGCCGAAAAACGCCGCCCACTTCCGCCTTTGTCTCCATCGACCCTGTGAGGGAGCCGCGCGACCACCCCAGCCAGATCTGGGGTGCCACACAAGCCACCCTGGTCCTCGTTGCCTAGGAGTGGCCATGCCGGCCACCCCGTGGCCTGGAGGTGGCCGCGCCGGCCACCTTGTGGCCTGGGGGTGACCGGCACAGTCACCCCGTGGTTGGGGTTGCTCGTTGGCCACCCCAACTCCTCCCCTTGTGGCTGCTCTCGTGTCCCAGTTCCTCCCCTTTGGCTGCTCTCATATATGATTTGGTGTTCTATTCTCATTTTAATTTTTTAATTTTTTCTTGAATTGATGACATGTCATGTGTTGGTTGGTGGGAAACAAACCCATGGTTTTTGCCAAGACCATATAGCAGCAACACTCAAGAAAATAACGTTCATAAAATGTAAAATGGTTTATATATACTTTTCATATACATAAACTAGTTTTTACTACTCTTTCACACCTCTAGGCAAGTATACCTACTTGAGCCAGTCTTGGAGTAGAACTGCTCGACCACCTACCAGATAGGTGTGTTTTGGCCAGGACCCTCTCACAATTGCCCTACCCAAATTGTAAATAATATAGGCAATCAATTGTACTGAATCTCAATCTTACCGCCGAATGCCTTCTATTCTTATACGCCCTTTTCCTCCGCAACTATTTAAATTATATGATAGTTCTTGGTCAATATACGTATATTTAATATGGAAAATGCTAGGGGTTCTCCCCGTAGGTTCTCCTGGCGTTCTCCCAGTCTTGAGTAAAACATGATTTAAGAAAAAATAAAATTGTAGTGGCCTCCACCACCGGTTTTTTTAGGCATTAACACCAAATTTGAGGCATTAGCACCAAATTTGTGAGGCATTAGCACCAAATTTAGGATGATCAAATCAATTTTGGATGATACCATCCCTAAAAGGTTAACCTTCCACCCTTAGATTTTAGTTTTGAATCCAAAACAAGTTTTAAAGCATTAGAACCTAACTATTAACTCATAAAAATTAATCGGTTGGCCAAAAAACGGTACTACAAATTTATTTTTTCTTAAATCATGTTCTACATAAGACTGGGAGAACGACAAGAGAACACTACAAGAAGAACCCCTAGCAAACCCCATTTAATATTTAAACATAATTTTAGGCTGATTTTTTTTTTTTTTTTTGAGTTGTTTTGTATTAATATTTTTATGTTGTAAATAAAAGTTGATATTTATATTTTATAGGTTAACATAACTGAACGAAAAATGTAATAAATATTTATTCATTTTTCAGTATGAATCAATAAAATCATTTTCTTGGAAAATAATTTCGACCGCGGAAAACATTTTTCCAGTCATCACATTAATATTAATTAGAAGGTCCATATATAGTAAATAGTAAATGTGCTAATTCACTATTTTTGAAGGGTCGACCACTCGATGGTGGTAGCCTAAAGTCTAAAGATAGTGATTTTTCCCACAATTAAGCAGCACAAGGCGTCTGTGGGTGACCTACTGACCTACCACAATATTCCATAAGATTTTTCACGTTGGAGCATATGAATTTCCCACTAGCTACCACTAGGGCTAGCTTCTCTCTCTTGGGTCAATGTTTCTGGAACTTTGACGCTGGAAAAGACATGAATTCTGTGGTTGTAGGCGAGGAGGTTGTGAGCTGGTGGCCATGGTGGGCTTTTTTCCTAAGCATCCAGCTAGCTAGCTACTCTGAATATGCAGTCATTATCATGCATGATCACCATCATTCATCATCATCTGGATCAAGAGCTCTTCCAACCCGGCCTGCTCTGAAAGCTAGGTTCAATAATAAGTCCACTGCAATCGCTTTCTCTATGCATATATATGCATGATTATATATGGCTGCATGCAGTCAAAGGGTTTTTACATATGCTTTAATACCCCCCCGTGAAACCTGCAGTATTTCATTGATTGAACTTATCTGAAAAGACTACTCTCTAGTACTCCACCACTTTTATCAACCATCATTTTGATCATGGAAGCTTCAAATTAAAGAAAGAAAGAAAGTGATGTTTTTCCCTAAGGTTTACCGACCTAAATAATGAAGATGGTGTGTTTCTTTTATGTGATCATAAGCACACCCATTTCTTTCGAAAAAAAAAAAAGCTTTGTTTTATAATTTTATATAATATAAGGATTTTCTAGGAAGAGAGAGACGACAAAAAGAAGCTAATTGCCCTTTTAGATTCGCTCAATCTCACAATTTACAATCTAGGTGTGTGAAAAAGTTGCAAAAAATGGTTGATGCGTGCAAGAAAAAGAAAATCATTTTACACCTCGATCAATCATGAAGCGCCAAACACTTTAAATTAAAAGAAGAAGAAAATTCTAAAAAGGAAAAAATATATATATAGCCAAAAGAAATTCAATATATAGGTTAAACTTATGAAAGTGCCAGCCTTATTTTTCTGGCCTGGACTTGTTCATGATGCTCTTTGGTCCTGGCCACTAATATTGCATCTTTTCTTTTGGGTAGCTATAGCTATAGGCTACTCATACCATGTGAAATGTTAACAAATTGTACCTATAAAATTCGTCCCTTTTCTCATCCTTGAAAGTAGAGTCTTCTCTTTGTCTATTCAAAAGATAAAGCGAATTGTGTACGAACTTGAAAGCGAAATTCGATAAGATGCATATATATCTAAATTCAGTATGAAATGTCATCATATTCCTAGCGGAAAGCCACACATATCATTTAATTTCATAAATCCGCGCAATCATTATTCTTCCATGAGACATTATGCTTAGTCCTCTTAGGCTGTGATTAAGTTGGATTTGCACCCGTAAGCGTTATCGTTTAGATCTCTTTTGTGTGATTCTTGGCGAGTAGATATTATGGTCACGCTCAAATAAAATAGTCATAATTGGTCTTTCTCGCTTGCTTTTTTTGCTCATAAAAAAAAAATAAATAAATAAAGAAAATATCTAGCTAGTAGTTTAACTGATGAACTTGGCTATAATATTTAAGACTAGAACTAGCATTTGAAGTTTCAGGGCTAGGCTAGCTATATCATGCTTATTAAAAGACAAAGTTAAAAGAGATAACATATACTTGAAGAGAGACGAGATTTGAGAAGATTAGGGATGAAGTCATGAAGAAAGTATTTTGTTTGTGGTGGCAGCCATTGAACCTACAAAAATCAAGTGTATTTCAAAGGTGATGCTTAGTTGTGTCTACACTGCATGCGCGTTGCAAGTTAATTTGTATGTCCACATGAGCAAATTTAGGATATTAAAATAAACCAACTCAAACCTAAAAGTACTTTTAAAGGACAAATGCACGATAAGAACAAGATCATTATAAAAATGAAAAATAAATAAAAGGGCTGTTGTGATCACTGATCGACCCCTGTGGCCATCTATATATATCTAAATATATAATAAATATAAGCCATCCATTAATCTTAAAGTAATTTGAACACATTCTTATAGTCATAGATATATAGTTCTTTCACACTACATAATCAATTCAATATATATCAAACTGGGTACTAATCTCCCGCTCCAGACCATTTCATTAAAACCTTAAGTTTTGGATTGAAGTTAAGAGTAATTATTTATTCGAGTTGTTAGTATTTTGAATAGATAATACGAGAGAGAGAGAGTTTATTGAAATGATAATTGGAATGAATCTTTAACCAAAATCCTAGAAGCTCCTCGATTCATTTATGAAACACAAAAGAAAGAGATGGAGGATCAAATGTCACCATCTCATGATCATGCAACCGGATTCCCCCTCTCTCTCTTTCTTTCTTTACGAGAGGAAAGCTGCCGTTAATGTAAGCAGTTTCACCATGAGAGCAATCTTCTCGGGATCACCAAAATTCTCTCTATCACTTCACTTACTTTCTCTTTTTTACTCCTACACACAAAACCTTCTTTTCTTTTACTAAAGCTGCCCTGTCTCCCCCTCCCCTCCTCTAGCTCTTTCTCTCTTTCTCTTTCTCTTCCCCCTATTTTTTTTTCTCTCTTTCCCAACAATACCCATCCAAAAAAGAGAACCCCGATCAAACCTAGATGGGCTTTATGGTCACGCGAGAGCAACAAGCTTGACCACCCACACGTGGCCGGGTGGTACAGGTGTCAGAGGACGAGTGGCGGTGATTTTTGTGTTGTGCTACGCAGTAGGGGGGCAAAGTTAAAATGAAAGAGGCGGTCCCCCGAGCAAAATATTTTGTAGTGTGTTCCTGTTTGACAGCGGATCCTACGGGGATCTGTGAGAGGAGCACACGTGTGCATGCGCGACAGTTCTGCGACACGCTGGCCCAGCCCATCACGTGCGTGTCAAAAAGTCAGCACAGTGGGCTCACTGGGCTGGCTGGCTTCCAAATCTAACTTGTGTGTGTTTGCGTGTGAGTGTGAGTGTGTCAGTTCCCAGTCGCACGCTTGGACGCGAGTGCACGGGTGGTCCATCCCCTCCACTTCATTTAATATCCATCCATGATCCATCCCCGTCGTTTTTTGCTCACACATGAATCTTTCTTTCTTTCTTTCTTTCTCCTTTAATTTCCATGCAAATCAAACCAACGGTATATATCCAACTTAATTCTTCAAGTTTTGAATTTGAAAAAAAAAAAGGAATTATTGGGGTGGATCTCATGATCTTGCCAGCTATATCTATATCTATATAAAGACATTAAACTTGAATATATTCATTATTATTGGGAAAATTATTGATCAGAAGATGGAACAAATTAATTGATTTGGATGAATTAAGAGTAGAGATTATGGATAAATACAAGAGAGAAATGAACGTGACCCAGCATGCACCCTTGTAGATGGACAGGGCGGAGGCACTAGTAAACCAATTTGTGGTGTAGAACAGGAACCCTAACTGTAATTGGTCACACGATTTATTAGCCACATAAATTGTACTTTCTGTCCTCCTCAATTTGTTATCCGTTTGTGACTTCTGCATGGTTGTCAAGTGACATGCTCAAGCAACTCTCACCCCACTACTACGTATCGATAGTAACAACTGCTCCTTTTTCTTTTCCATATATAAGAGATATTGGCTATTTGTATTTGTATCTCGAGATATGTGAGTATAAAACTATATGTATATATTAGGTCAATTTTTAATCTGATTTATTTAATTAAATGTGTTAAACTCCTCAAACTTAACCCACTATCGTGTCAAGTTTATGTCGAGTTTATAGGTCGTGTTAAAAATTGTCAACTCTTATGTTTGCGTGTCAAGTTTTGGATCGCATTGAAAGATGAGAATAAGACTATATATATATTCAAACTTAACCCACCTCTTTTAATTAAATGGGTCAGATCTTTTAACCCTAATCGCTAATTACGTGTTGGTTCATATCGGATTCGCATGTCGTTTAAAAAATTACTTGATCTAGATGGCACCCGTCACAACATAGGATTTATATTTATATATATGTCCATTCAAGTGAAAATGTGCTTAACAAGTTGGATTTTTTTTTTTTCTTCTATCCAAATATGGGAAAACGAGGGAATCAAAGGAAAACATTACAATAGAGGATCGTTGCCGCTCATAAAATAAATAGAAAATAGAACTAAAAAACTCAGAATAACTAGGAATGCTTGATTGCTTTGAAACAGAAGGCTAAAAGCGACCCATCAACTACTTGATATGAACAGAAGTCAACACATTTCGAGACCTTCGAAGATGTTACATGCATTTTGAGTTTGTAGAAATGGTTGGGAAAAAAAAAAGGTTATGATTAAGGGAACGATTATAGTCATGATTAGGGCTATGTGGTACCGATTAGAATAGTCAACGCCCACTATGTGTCGAATTAGCCTCATCATTGTTGTCAACTTCCCCACTTCACCAACCGTAAACGTAATACTAATCTATAAATATATATATAGTTTAATTATCAAAGCAAGTCCTAAAACATTATTATTTGTTTATTAATCTTGTCTTAAAACTTTATAAAAAGTAATTAGTACATAAATTTTGCAGTCGCATGGGCAAATTGCATTAACAAATAAACCACCACTTTCTCCCATCTTATATATATGATTTGTGGTTAAGGCATATCACTGGTCCCTTCGAATCTAGCCATTTCAAGCCCTATGAAAGACTTTTGACCGTAGGATATATAGCCTTTTCCTTTTCCTACAGTTCAAGCTATCTTCTTCGTTTTGCCTTCCAAAAAATATTGTTAGTTATGATAACTTAATTAGATTATCTGACTGTTAAGATTTAGTGGTCCTCTTCTCCACCACTCTAATTTAGACAACTTCGTACCTAAATTCCTGGTTGAGATCAATTAGAGGGCCTATTAGCGGATACAATAATTAATAAAGTTGTCGACAACTAATTCAAAAGTAATATAATTTAGTAAACTGTTATATATACGACTGTCAAATAATTAAGATGACGTGATGGGAAAAATTAGTCCGTGATTTTATTATTATTATTATTTTTACAAATCCTGATCTGATGACTAATTTTTGTTTTTACATCATCAAGTTGTATGTCTTTTCTTTTTTTTTTTCTTTTTTTTTGACATGTCCACATAAGAGGGGAGAGGGGGATTCAAACTAGTGACCTCCACTTTATTAAGTGTGGTCCTAGCCGATTGAGCTACCTCTTGGGGACTTCACCAAGTTGTATGTCAATGTATATAACAGTCTACTAAATAATAAAGAATATGCAAATAGGCTGGACTTGTCTGATCCAAAGTAATTTTTCTGAAAACATTAATTAGTTAACCTTTTGCACAAGTCATATGATGTCTGTTCAAGAAAATTCTTATACATGGATATTTTTAGTTGCTGGATTAAAGAGAGAAAAAAAAAAGGAAAAAAAAAAAACAAAGAATATTTGAGTTCTCTAATCATTTCCATTAAGCTTATTCCTAGATTGAATAGGCCGAAAAAGCAAATGTTAGAAGCCAAATGATTAGAGCATATTTTGCTTATGTCCCGCTCCTTTGCTTTAAAGAAATTTGCGATTCCGATCCTCATAAAGTTGTTGTGTTTTTACGGTAGAAATGAAGACCATGTTGCTACCAACTCAAGTATCTTATATGCCTTAAGTTATCGGGTACCCTTCCGTTGCAATTCAATTTTTAAGGGTGTGAAGTTTGCGTTATTTGGTTTAAGAACCAGCAACTATGCCGAGTATGAGATCGGTAGCAGCTTGTCAATTGCAGTATGGGATGGAAGGAGTTGTGATTTTGTGGTCGAGTCACGGAGAGAGCGACCTATAAGCTAGATTAAAATGTATTAATAATATGTGTGGAGATAGCGTTAAGCAATTGAATACTGATATGTGAAATTGTGAATGGAGCTACCGAGACAGAAATTAATATCATCGGGTCAATCTCAATATATAGAGTGAGCTGTTGTAGATATCAGTTATACAGGGTGATAGTATGTTACAATTTTAAGTGTACGTTTATATAAGCTTTTGAGTATCCTCTCCTTATAAGTCGATTTTCAAGAAAGAATTATATATAAATTAAGTTTGTATCAACATCTGGAGACAATTTGAATAAGGATTAAATTTATAAAATATGGATGATAATAGAGGGTAGTCAAATGACTGATATTTCTCTAGATTTATGAATAGAGGGGTCAAATGACTGGTATAATATATCGAGTAATATGAATTTTTGTATTAAAATCTCATATGTTTTTATCCTATACATTTGAATATTTTCATTTTCTGAAGTTTTTCATACACTTTTGTGATTTTTTATTTTTATTTTTTGCCGATATTTTTTTTACATGATATTATTGATATATATTATAAAATATCAATTTCTTTCTCATTACCGATACCTATCATGATATCTTGCAATATCTCGTGATTTTGAATCTAGATTGGCTTGAAAGTTGAAAGGGCAACCGCCAAACTACTCTCTTATCATTTCACAGTGTGTTACAATATTAGGGATGGTCGTAGTTTATTTTTGCATATTAAATTTGGGTTGTATCCAAATATAAAGTTATATAAATTAATTTTAATTTGAATTATTTAATTAAACGGGTCATACATTTTAACTATAATTTGTTAATTTCATGTTGGATTTGTGGGTTGTATCACAAATTATCGGCTCTAAATGACACATCTTGGGTTTTAGTCATATCAATACATAGGTATAAAAGACTATATTGTGACACCCCATTGGAGACTACATATATAGAGTCAACGATAACTAAACCCATTCAATTGAACGAGTCAAACTCATCTATCTTAACTCGCTAATTTCGTATTCAGTTCGTATTAAGTTAGTAGGCCATATTAAAAATTGTCAATCTTATCTAATATGCACCTTTGATCAGCGAGTCTTTTTTACTTTTTAAATGGGTAAACATGCATTACTCAACCCAAAAGTTTAAACTTCTAGTTTGAGTCCAACTATATATGCTAATATTATTCTCTCACACTTGTGACATCTTTCCAATGTGGGACTCTATCTTTTTACACCCACATGTGTAATAGACAACAATCTCCTTCAAATGAAAGCTTTATATCTCAGTTGTCTCCCTAGTCACTTGTTGTCATGTGAGTTTGTCTTTCCATGCACATTTTCTATTACTCGATAAACAATCTCATGACCACATTACCACGCACACTTCCTCTCATGTAGAAGCATTTTATAATTAATATGGGTCATCTTCGTGATTAGTTGTGTTCTATGAGGGTTTGACCATGTCATGCATCTTATTTTGCTCCTACACTAGGAACTCTTGATTGTGCTTGCACCATGAATCTTCTTCATTTAATCCAAGAACCATCATCTATACCCGCACCTTGCATTTTTGTCCCTACTTCAAATAAGACTCTTCTTATCTATGCTATACGCCATTCCACAACACACTACCGTCGGTTCTAATACCACTTACTAAAAAGATTTACACATCAAGTCTTTCAATGAGATAATAATATTGCATGCTTAGTGACCACTTAATTCAAAAGTTTAAACTTACCCAAATGATGTTTGAAAAACACCTTTCATCTGCAAAACTGATGCCCTTTATGTCACCTACTGATCATCACTTTCATATCCATGAGACAGGCAATGAAAGAACTAATAAGGGGTTCCAAAAATTGTCTTTAGCCTGACCAATTTTCGTACCATGGTTTGAAAAAAATGAGGCTCATAATTATTGAGCGCAGCAATTTAGAAAATAAGAGAAATCTTTGAAACACCTTTAAAGCCATTTGCTAGATCTCCAAGCCAAGAATTGAGCAATATTTTTTATTATATCAAGAAGCCAACCAACTTTGACATCAAGGCTTAAGAGAATCAAAGATTAGATCCTTGTGTCCACAGCTTTTGAGACCGTGCATCTACCTCCCTCCTCTCTTTCCATAAAACCCATCAATTCACCTCCTTTTACTGCCTGTAAAACAATGCCAACACCGGAGAATGATTTTGGAGAATAATAAAAATCATTCTCCGGCCAATAACTTTACTCAAAATCCATTTTAATAAAGAGGGTTTCTGCATTAAAAAATAATTAAAAATTAAAAGCCTCCAATGGGATTATCAGGAACCACCTTTTGACTAATACTGCCTCTCTTGTACATGTAGTGTGTATGGAGAGAGAGAGAGAGAGAGAGAGAGAGAGAGATAGTGTCATCTTCAAGCAAAGGGAAGAGGAGGCCCCACTCTCTCTCTCTTTAACATGGTTGGAAGAGTAGAAAATCTGCCTTTGCTTTTAACCTCATCTACTTCACCTCTTTACCTTTTTTCCCATTCTCTCGTGTGAACACCAACCATCTTTGAATCTTCAATGCACTTCTTCCTCACTTTCTTTTTCTCTCAAATATTATCAGAGCTGCCTCCATATCCCCACTTCTTCTCCTTTCTTCTTCACTCTTTACCCAAATATTAAAGAAAAAAACAACCCATGACGATATCTAGGAGATTGTTATAAAGGAAAGAGAGGTTAAGAAAAAAAAAAAAAAACCATGATACAATAACATAAATATTATTGTCTGAATTAAGTAAACCCCCATACCATTGATTCAAAAGGCTAAATAAAAACCATTGAAAAAAAAAGAAAGAAAAAAAAAAAGGCTAAAGAAAGAAAACTTCCAAGTTATTTGGAAATTACAGGATTAAACCATTCGCAATGGCTCGATTAGTGTCGAAGTGTGTGGTCTCGTAGACGGGCAATTCTTCGCGGTACCTCTCGATCCCGACGGCCGAAAGATTATCCAATTCGAACAGATCGGAGCTTGAACAACTGCCTGCGTCATCATCATCGTCATCTTCATCGTCAAGAACATCTTTCATGTGCAAGTCTTCCTTGATGATCTCTTTCTGATAATTTCTGAACAAATCTTTGGCAACTTCCTCCACCCGATAATTCCCTCCCATTACATAACATTTTATCTCCGCGTCTTTCGGCCGACAATCCTCGTCCACAATCACGCTAACCCGCGGGCAAAACCTCACCGACCTTTTCACGCCGCCGCCATTGCTGAATTTCCCTCTCGAAGAAGGCGTGTTGCTCAGACAAGACCGTGAAAACGAGGAAGCGGAAGAACATGTAGAGGTGGTGGTTGACTTGGAGGATTTTCTCTCCGAGCTGGTTTCGTCGGACGACGACGACGTCGTCGTCGTCTTTGCCTTCTTCGCGTTTCCTGCAGTGAAAAGGGAGTTGAGAAAGCTCGCGAGGCGTCCTCCCGGCGATATAGGCTGCTTCACCTTCTTCAGATCGCCGTAGATTTTCAAGGCCCTGGATTTGGTCTTCACGAAACTGTTCTCGTGCTTTGGCTTCTCCGATTGAGGATTCTGGCCGGAAAAGCTGGTCCGAATAGGCTTCGGCCGCTGCATACCATAACACGAAGACCTTGATTTCAACGTGTAAACAGATTCAGACGACTCCGACGACGAGAACCCACCTCCGGAGCTCGACTCCGACGAGCTCGAGCTCGAATATTTCTGCAACAGATGATCAAAACCGCGGTCGTTTCGCGATTTTCTATCGAAATCTGCCTCGGAGTTCCTGCGGACTACGACCTTGTCGCTCACTTTCTTGTCCATCCACTTCTCGATCATGCATGCTCGCTGAAAGCTCGCCATTTCATCCTCTTGCTCCTTCAGGCCGCTGCTCTGTTTCTTCCTCACGCTACTTTCTCTGTAGAGCACGAGCTCCTCTTCTCTTTCCTTGCCGTGGCCTTCGTCGATGGACCGGTAAATAGCGTCGAGAAGAGTGGAAGAGAAAGACGGGTTCTCTCTCCGGCGCCCGTGCCGATCTTCCCGCACCGGTTTATCCCACCTATCCATGCCTTCCTTTTTTATATATACACAAGCCAGAGAGGCCACTGAAGGGATCGAGGAAACAGGAAAGATATCAATTATTTCTGTTTGTCGCCTGCTTCAGAGAGAGAGATGCGTGAATGGAGGCAAGCATATGATTGACTGTATGTGAAAGAAGTAAGACATTTGAAAGACAGGGGGAGAGATCTTTTCTCTTTCTCTTTCTCTTTCTCTCTGTTTTCTGTTTGGTCCTTCACAGTGTCAGAGGGAGCAAATGAGGAGGAGAGAAAGCAAGCATATGGGCATTGATGGGTGTTTGATGTCTTTGAGAGAGAGAGAGAGAGAGAGATAGAAAGAGAGCAATGAAAGCAAAAAAGCCACGCCGATTGTAGAAGATGATTGAGAGAGAGAGAGAGAGAGAGAGGTTCTGCTTGTTTGTTCCTGTTAGACGGTCTTATAAGAATCTGGTGTTAACGGAATCTGTGGATTAAACGCCGATTAATTGCATTAGCGGGAGATGATTTTGTGGTTATGAGGATTAAGGAGTGATGAGTGATGAGAGCGCGTGGATATAAACTCCGAGCTGGAACTACTGCCAGGGTGGCAACGATGACGTGCTATATATATATATATGACAATTATTAAATCTCTCTTTTTTAAGGTTTTTTTTTTTTTTTTTTACCCCTTCACATTATTTAATAGAAAATTAAACTCTTTTCTCTCTTACACATGAAGTGACATTAGATCCTTACTTTTCTTCCAAAAACAAAAGCCAAGGAAAGTTATTCATGTGTGGGATCGTATGTACAGAAGATGGTGATCCTACAACATCACAACCTATATTTGTCTGGTCCCCATGCTTTCTTTGTTTATTCTCTCTTTCTCTCTTTTTTTTTTTTTTTTTTTTTTTTTTGCCTGTAATTTCTTGATGCAGGGTGGTTTTCAATCCAACTGGCCTTAATATAATATCATATCACAAGTTTCTAACATCCAAGCAAACTTGATGAGGTTGGAAATTTGATTCAAAGGCTTATTGGCCTTATTATAAGATCATATCTCGGGTTTCTGAAATCGAATTGAGACAAGGTTGATAACATTGGAAATTTGATTCAAAGGCCTACAAAGTTATATTTTCTGACTTTTTGCTAATTCCAACAATTACTCGATGAAAATGGACTATACAGAGAAGGCTAAAAATCTGGACAATATTTCCAATTTGAACTTGCATAGGTATCAAATAAGTTTTTTAAAGGTTCGAACAAGGTCTTTACATAAGCACTCTCGTTTGAACCCTTATCTTAAGTTAGGTTCAAACGAACCTCCACCTGAATTGAGGTTTTGAGTGAGAATGCCTAACCAGGTTCGAACAAGCTAGTGAGCTCGTTCGAACAAGTGATGAAGTTTTTTGTTTTCATGAGTTCTTTGTAGTCCTATTCGAACGAGTTTATCAATAAGAAATGCACAGCGATTGAGTTTTCTCTTATGTTTGCCTCGAATCCTTGATTGACTCTTGATTTTTTAGAAGAGTTGTGGTTCTCGATTGTTTTGTTTGTCATCGCAAACCCACCAAGTCGTGCTACGTCACTTCTGCATTTGGTTAACATGTGCATGTACGATAATACGCAGAAGATGTTGTTAACATAGTATATATATATATGTATATCTTGAGCTAGGTAGCTAGGTTCTATATGGTTTATTTGGCTTAATATAATTAGTTTCAGTCATTCTCTAGATCATGGTGATCACCAAGTAAAATAACATATTTAAAGCGTACAATAATATTCTCTCTTAATATATATTATTCTTTTTGAAAAGGAAGGCACTTCTATAACTTTGGAGCATGCATGGTGTCATTTGTATTATCAAGTATTATTATTGCAATATGCCAAGCCCAAGCTGTGTTTGCCAGCATGTACAGTCAACTAATGCGGCTCTCATTATATAAACTTTGGCCTCTATGAATGCCTAAGCAACTAGGGTTAAAGGGTGATGCCCTTTTGTGTTAAAATCACTAAATTCCATGTTAATTTTTTTGAAAAAAATATAGTCTAACATGGAGATTTTTTAGGCTATTAAAAATAAACCTAGGGTCCATTTGGGATGGCAGTTTCAATAAGTGCGATTTGAAAACATAATTTTTAAAAATGCAGTTAAACGTTTGGCAAAATTGCGGTTTGACGTTTAAAATCGCCGTTTAGCCTTTAAAAATTGTGCGTTTTCAAAAAAGCACATCCTTACCTGTGTTTTCAAATTGTGATTTTTTAAAAAAACGCAATCCCAAACAATTCGTTTTTTGCAATTTGGTTTAAAATCGCACATTTGTCCGTAAAATCGCAATGCTAAACACACCCCCTTATAATAATCAGTATGATATGAATTCAATGAAAACAGTTAAAAACAAAAATGGTCGGCAAATCCTTTTACCATGAGCCTATGATCATCAACGGCAAATAAGGAATATAATGATGCAGTTGATTTGCCAAACACACCTTTGATTTTAGTATTCTATAGAACAGTTCCACTCCTTCAACAGCATATAATTAACGACATAATAATGAAATTATCTGGAAAACATTTGCCTCTCCAATTTTTATAATCCGTTTTTGTTTTTCACCTTTACTTTAACTTATTACTGCCATAGTTTTAACCTTTAACAATGGGCATTGTTTCACAATTTGATTATCATTAATTGTGTCGACAAGGTAATTAGGTGGCTTCTCGATCTAGCCAATGATCATAATCTTTAGATTTCCGCAAAATTAACTTTCATGTCACTTCCTTACTGCTTAATTACTATTCCTAGAAGATTATGATCACTTTTTCACTAACGTTTTAAAGACTTTGTTGATATATATGCACTTATCCATAGTATGCATATTGAAGTTGAAATTATATTGGAAACAATCATTTTTATTTTTATTTTTTTTTAGCAGAAGCAAGTATTGATTACATAGAATAACTTCTATGCGGTCAAGGTACAAAACAAGGGTTTTGTGCTCACCATTCAGCAGTTAACACATCAGCTTAATGCAAAAACTTAAAATGAGAACAAAATACTAGAATAATTCATCTTCCTTCAGTTAAAAAAAACAAAAAACAAAAAACAAAAAACAAAAATTAGAAGAGTGGCAGCCTTGGAGGAGCATCAGCCCATGGGGGTGGCTTGCGGGCCACCCCCATGGGTGGGGGGTGGCCGACGACACCCCCACGTGGCCAACAGAGAGAGAGACGAAGGCGGAAAAGGCGGTGTGAGGCGAGTGGTGGTTCAAATGGCTGTGAGATCAAATAATCCAATGTTTGCTCATATATATTTTTCTTGCAATTTTTCTTCAATGATGATGTATCAAACTCTGAGTGGATGGCACAAAACTATTGTTTTATGATATGACCACACAGAAGATGCTCTTTTGACTAAACAAGTAAATTTATCTTTTCCTATAAGCTTAAACTTTTAGGATAAATGATAATTTAACATGATAGCCGACTCAAAGGTCATGAATTTGAATCTTGTCTTTATTTCAGTTAAATATTTCAAATACTGGGTCTCATGACTTTGACCTATTCATGGG
The DNA here is from genome assembly GCA_006937295.1 of Carpinus fangiana. NCBI lineage: Eukaryota > Viridiplantae > Streptophyta > Magnoliopsida > Fagales > Betulaceae > Carpinus > Carpinus fangiana. The sequence goes on from CM017321.1 coordinate 51,548,337, forward strand.
AATTTTTAAGTACACACTTAAGGGAAGTGTTAAAAGTATTAATTGATTAAATGATGAAATTATCCTTGATTATTAGCTTAAGCTTCACCTATTATCTGTTCCTATTAACTTAAACTTATAATTTAGTAGTTTTATATATATAGAGAGAGAGAGGTTAGGGAAAGAAGTCAACTATAATATATCTTCCGGTTGGTGTGATATATGTTTTAGAACGTCCCACAAGATGGTTATAATCATGATTTGTGTAGAGGTTGATGATATGGGGAGTAAAAATAAATGAGGAAACAAAATAATTAATCAAAATGTGCCCCTCATCACTTGCCAAATCTTTTTGCATTTACTCTCTCTCTCTCTCTCTTTCTTTCTCTCTTTCTTTCTTTGAGAGAGAGAGAGAGAGAGAGAGAGAGAGTTTGTGGTGCTTATTTGCACAATGATTGCACTCGTGGCTCCCAAACTTTTGAGAGAGAATGAGAGAATGAGAGAGAGAAGAGAGATTAAAGAGAGATGTGAAAGACTAAAAGAAAAGAAGAAAGCACAAGTGATTTATTTATTTAAGATAAAGGCATGTATGAGGATTAGTACAAGAGAATGTGTGTAAGGGAAGAAGAGATTAATTGAATTGATGGAAATTAACTAAGCAAAAGCAAAAGCCCTCCATCTTAAAGCAACGTGCATGCGTGCGTGTGATCAGCTTCTTCGCCCGACATGTACGCTACCTACCTAATTCTCTCATCTTTCCCTCCCTCTTCCCTTCAAACTCAAGAAAATCCTCCATCATTATTATTATATTCATTCCCCTCTCCCTACAACTATCCCTATTTCTATATGCCGTTCTCTCTTTTAATTATACTACATATATATATACACACAATGTTTATATATACTTGAATTTGACTTGAAAGCTTCATTATCGATCGATCAATCAATACTATTTGACATTTCTTAAAAAAAAAAAAAACGCTAGTTACATCTGTTATATTAGAACTTCTCTAGAATCGATTATAAAACTCAATTTTACTTAATGAGTAAGCAATGTGGGATTTAGCCCTTATAAATGTTTTTATAAATTATTCACTCTATATGAGCAACTCATCTTTCCATGCTATGAGATCGGAGTATTAGAATCACGCTCTCTTAACCCTATGATGTATTTGAGCAGTTAGAGTAATAGCACAAATATGACTAGTATTTTTTTTTAAAAAAATCGTTACACACAATGTGGTTGTTAGTTAATTATCGTGCCTAAACAGGTGAAAGAGAATAATAGAGCGGGGTACTATCTATCTAGCAAAGGAGGGAGAGAAATAGACTAAATTCTAGTTGAAATTAGGTACGTAACCTACTATTTATTTTCTAGTTGGAGGAATCTTTTATTGATATTGATCAAAATGTTGATTAGGAAGAGTGAAAAGTGCACCAAGCTCCCTCCCAACCCACTTCACTTTGCTTAGGTATCAAACTTCAAATACCATTGGTAGAGTGTCCTACATGGTATAGAGTAGGCCTACGAAAAGTTTGACAGATTCCTTTCAATCAGGTCATGGGATTAATGAGAGAAAGACGAAAGAGAGAAGATTCCATTCCGATCATGGGGAATGACCAATTTGGGGACCCAAAATTCAACTAAGTGTAAGATTGACATGCCCTAACCAAGAAAAAAGTTGTTTACCCCATATTTCCCCCACTACCATGCATCATGCATCATCCCACCTAAGAATGTATCTTACACAATATTCCTTGTAGATAAAGACTCTAGCCCTCCACCATGACCCCATTAGATTAGACACATCAAGGTTGACATGATGTAAAATTGTGGAAGGAGAATCAAAAGAATTTGTTTGCTAGCACATAACTAAACTTGTCCTATTGCTTATTAAGATTTGGTTTGGTTTTTAACCAATATTTTTGTTTGATACCCCTTAAAACTCTTTTCCTTTAGGCATGCAAAATATGAAAATTCTCCCTTCTTCGGTCTATCCCCTTAAAACTCTTTTCCTTTAGGCATGCAAAATATGAAAATTCTCCCTGCTTCGGTCTATCTCAAAATTTTATTTATTCTTAAAATTTGAGTCTCTCTAGCTATCTATCTTGCTAGAATAGAAAATTGTGAAGATGTTCTAGTTTGGTTTCGTTTTGTACAAAAAGGAACTAAATTTATAGGATTTGAAGGCTCTGTTGTCTATTGGAGGAATATTTGTTGTAACCCAGTAAATATCAATTCGCCAAAATTGGTGAGGACACGGGACAAATAATTGCTTAAGAAAAACGACAAAGGGTATATACTTTAACACTGTGTGCATGGTGTTGTATGACACTTAAGCAGCAAGTCCATTCCAAAATGGACAATGAGAGGCTTCCACACGGGACATGAATGGATCATCCATTTTCATGATTTCTTCTTTTCTCCATAATTCATCATCAGTTTTGGTCTAAAAGATGCCTCCACCTCATCTCACACTTGCTCCTATATTGTATACAGCTTGGAGATGATGGTGACGCATGATCATACCATGCTTCCATCATTTTTCTCTTCTTCGTTTCAACTGTGGGTCGCCCCAACCTTAGCTACAATTGATAACCTACATTACTTTGGCCCATCTCAAGTGTCATTATAAAGCCAAGAACCAAAAAGGACTTGTGAGTCCACCTTATACAACTATCGACTATATATATATATATATATATATGAAAAATGCTAGGGATTCTCCCCCTAGTATTCTCTCAATCTTACGTAGAACATGATTTAAGAAAAAATAAAATTGTAGTGGTCCCCACCACCGATTTTTTTAGGTATTAGCACCAAATTTGAGGCATTTACACCAAAATTGAGACATTAGCACTAAATTTATGATGATCAAATCCATTTTGGGTGATACCATCCCTAAAGGGTTAACCTTCCACCCTTAGGTTTTAGTTTTGAATCCAAAAACAAGTTTTAAAGCATTAAAACCTAAATATTAACTCATAAAAATTAAGCTGTTGGCAAAAAAAAATGATACTACAATTTTATTTTTTCTTAAATCATATTCTATGTAAGACTGAGAGAACGCTAGGAAAACACTAAGAGAAGAACCCTTAGCAAACCCCTATATATATATATAATTCTTGCTTTGAAAAAATAGGAAAATATATATATCAATCTTCGCCATCGGTGGCCATGATGAAGTTTGTAGGTTAACTTGTATCACTTAAAAATCTAGGGGAATTGTAGTGTTAAGACCTTTCATCAGGGCCTTGTCTTTCTTACTTTCTTCTTCTTCTTTTTATGTATCTTCTAACAACTGGATCTTGTTATAAGTGCGTATGTGAGTATTAAATTTCATACCAAGAAAACAAAGCGAATAGTTAATACTCATAAATGAATATAAACTCATTAGCTTAAACTTTTGGGTTTGAGTAGCGTCCGACATATGTATAAATGTACACTTGGTAGACTCCATAAGCAATTCTCTTCCTAAGAATTGGTATCAAAATTATGGTTCAGTTTCCGCTTAAACGAGTGTCTTGGTCTTTGACGTGTTTGATTTGGCTCCAATAAAGAGTATGGATTTGCAATTGGCACAACTTTAGCATGCTTAACACTCTTGGATTTGACAGATTTGGCGCAATTGGGTGTTTCCAGCTGGAAATATTTTGGTGTTCCTTATATTATAGAGCTCAAACAACCTGTTTTATGCAACATCCCTATAAAAGTTACTCTTCCAATAAATATCACGTTTGCTTGACCCATGGCTCACACACTAATTGACTCTTGGTACTGTCAACTGTGATAATTTAAGCACAGCTGAACAAAGTTTACTGGAACAAATACATCAATCGTTGCTTTATGCTTAAGTTAGGCACATTAATGGAAGTAATTTTCTTTCCCGATGACCGAAAATGATTAGTTAAGAAATTATGTATATATTTTTGTAGGGTTTAGATGCAATAGCCTCATAAAGAGATTGAGAGATTCTCAAGAAGGTGAGGGATTTGTGGGGGCAGCGCATGTGTGCGCGGGGCGTAAAGGAAGAAAAAAGGAAAAAAAGTGTTGGCGATCCCGAGGGATACAAAAATGCAGGTATATAAAGTAAAAACATACAGAGACAGATCAAAGCCTCTCTTCCTCTAGATAGAACAACGACAAGGAATAAAGCCTCTCTCTCCCCCTTCTTTCTTCTGACAAAAAGGAAAATTATTGACACAGAAAGCATGGTCGGCTAGACTATTTTAATTAGAACTTGTATCATTTGAACTCAACCACATATATATACATGTGTGTGTGTGGCCACAAAGTGTCCAATCAAACATAATAGATGGGCAAATCATCAAATAAATGTTCAGATGAAATCAAAGACTGGTACTCCAACAATTTCTTATATTTTTTTTGGATAAGTACTCCAACAATTTCTTATATATTTTGTACATCAGGTGGCTGGAAATTGGTAGAGCTCATGGAAATCAACGGAGGGAAAGTGTACATTGGAACTTTTCCTGAATTCATATGAGGAAAAATGTAACAGCACAGCCTGGTCGCCTTCGTCCTAGTAGTCTACTTAACTATCATCAGGAAATATTTTTGGCTCCATTTGGTCATATTAATGCATTTCTATCTTTCTTTCCGAGATCCAAATGGTTGACAGTAACCAATATATAGTGTCTGTAACAATGTAGTAAGACAGTTTTTGCCAGTAAATCAAAGTTATGCCTACCTCACCAAATATTCGGGCGCCTATAAGCCACACCATGCTTACTTTTACACACAACTTTAAGCAACTATATGAGAAAGGAAATATAAAAATAACAAGGTTAAAACCCATCTGTTATGAAGAGCTCACTTGTGATAGGGTAAACTGTGAGGACTAAATTTTCTGCAACCGGAATTGAAAAAGACGCCAAATTCAATGCAAACAAAGTAAATTGAAACTAAACACCACCCACTGCATTAGATAGAAAAGAGATTGGCTATTCATTTCACAAAGAAGACTGAAAATTTTCTATAGCTACTTCAATCCCTTACAAGGAAAAAGGGGTTAATTTCATGTTTCCATCAGAAATTTGTTGTCCAATTGAGATGGCCCAGTTGGGGCTGCTGATAGGCACCAACCTGTGCCCCGGGAGCAGCGGCAGCTACACCGACTCCAACATTACCACCCATAGCAGGGCCTAAGTGGTGTGGGTTAGCAATTGCAGCAGGCTGTGGAGGATGGTACATACCTGGAAATTGCATGTGAGAAGATTGTGCAGCAGCTGCATTAAAGGAAGCATGACCTGTGTGGGATGGCATATAAGCATGTGGCGATTGCCCTGGCATGTTGTAATATGGAGTGGATTGCAAGCCTGGAAGCTCTCTTGAGTTCTGAATCCAAATCTCAGATGCCTCAGCCTGCCATGTCAAAATATTGAAAATAATAAACAAGTTATAATCCCATCTAATTGCAATCAAGAGAGTGAGATGCATCATAATAGCCGCCAACTGTAAGACAACTAGAATTTATTTGATTGAAAATATACACCAAAAAACAAGAGAAGAAAGCCGAGCAAAAAGGCAAGGTACACCCCCGGTGAACATGTCTAACAAACTTGTGCTCATATTGCAGCTCATTAAATGCAAAATACATAAATATAAATCCATTGTATATTTTTTACACAATCAAAAATCCACCTTGAAATGGCAGGCACCTATTTATATGTTTCTCAGATGCAGCAGTTCATGATAAAATGAAGCAGAAAAGCTAGAAGATGAGGTAATAGGATCTGGTCACTATTACATACACACACACATACATATATATATATATATACACCACTAAGTGTTATAATAATCAACATCAAAATGAAAAAATAATAATAATAATACATTTGAATTTTAAATTCAAAGCAACTTGTTTCCTTCATGAACTGAGATTAGACACCAACGCTACTATTAACATCACTTAGATATAAAAGGACATCCCAAAATTATAACTTGAGGCCCCACAACTTATCTCGGGCAAGTCTCAAGATGGATATCTTTGATCAAATACATAAAACAAGAAATACAATTTTTACCTGAGGATTTGAAACATAAAGATTGCCATCTTTGTATTTGATTCGAGATGAATCATCAAGCCCAGTAGCTCCACCAACCACGCCAGGAGCATTGATAGCATACCCAGTTGGATTAGTAAAATTTCCAAACCCTGTAGGACTGCCAGCAGGAACAGGCTTAAACTGTTGAATTCCATACTTCAGGCTGCTCGCATTTAGATGTGAACTACCCCCTGGCATCAGCAAGTAACTGCTGCCATTTGATGGGTGGGGATAGGCAGGGTTACTAGAATAGCCAGGCATGGCCATTGGCGAAACATAAAGTGGAGGAAGGAACTGACGGTATGGCATAAGATTTGCAAAATGGGAAACATGAACTTGCGGGTACATCTGTGCTACAGGAGGTTGTTGCTGCTGTTGTACCATGGCAATTGTAGATGCAGGGATGCTGTTGGCTGTGTGCGAACTTAAAGCCTGTATAAGAGAAAGCAAAACATCAATTGAACTGGTAGCATCAAACTTTGCACATTTATGGCCAAAGTGAAAAGGCCATTACATGAAAAATATACGTGTATGCTCAAGATCAAACCTTTTTGAGTAATAATCAAAATTTTAGAAACTTATAAAGTGGTTTAATAAAAACTACTAATATCAGTTGGCAATCATTGTTAATCATCCATAAAATATTCTTTTTTTCTATATAAATACATGCCCTACAAAAATGAACAGAAAAAATATAACCAAAAGCCCCTAAAAGATGAGCAGTATCCAAGTGGTTGTTATGCATCCCCAAAAATAAACATTACATGAAACAGGGTTATGTCTTCATACAAGTGCACAGAGAGATAAGCAGGCTAATATAATGCCATCTAACAACAACAAATAAATCAAATTTACCTCCTGAGGAGATGGAAGACCCTGACCCCGTATAGATTCATCCATTGTGGGTCTGAAATAGGGTATATCATAACCAGTCTGAGGATCATATGCCTGCTTGAAAACCAGTATGCGTCATAAGGCATGATAATGATAAGTATATATAAGAACCTATATGCCAGAGTGTCAATAATTACTGTGATAAAGCCCACCAGTCTACAAAATATTAAAGGTCAAGCAAATAGCAACTTCCACCTTCCGTGGTCAAAGTCAAAGTTTAGCAGGTAAACTTTTGAAGTATCAGATGTCTAAAAAATGAACTCACCGAAAAACCTGGTAGTTCAGGAGGATCTTGACGCTGCTGCGACTCTGAAGGGGCATAGGATGGACTGTTCTCCCGAACCAACCCAATATCTGCATAATTGTCCAAATTCCGAGGGCTTAAGGACTCTTTTTTATCAGGCAATTGATGCTCAGACGCCACTACAGATGCTGGAGAATCAGATCCAGAATTTCTAACTTGGGCATCACGTAACTCAGCTGGCTTGCTGCTGCAAGCATCATCACCAGAAGACTCTGGAGCTGACACTGACAAACTGCCATCATGCATTTGATATTAATATTTGCTCACGTAAATTATATATTATATACATGTTTTTTTTTTTTTACAATATCATGCCCGAATATAAAAAATATTGAAATAAATCTTAAAACAAGAGAAAATTTCAGATACAAACAATCATATTTTCACTATCCCAGAATGCAAAGAATTTTGAGAACACTAACCTTGCCGCAGGTTCCCCATTTGATTCTTCTGTAGTTCCGACCGGTTGCAGTCCAGAAACAAGATTCCTAGAAGAATCAAACTCTGTCCCAATGCTGCCAAAAGTAAGGCGACAACGATCAGTCTCAGGGACTCGAATATGCTGGGCAATGATCACATTCTGATGTTCATTGACGTTTACTCGTGAAAGCTTATCTTGCAGCTTAGCTGCTTCAGATTCCAAATCCTTTGAATTCTCGGCAGGAGGTGAAACAGACTTTCCAGGTGTTCCAATCACCCCGGGGTTGCTAACAGCTGACTTTTGGCTTGATTTAGGTTTCCACTCTATTTTCTGCTGGGAAGCTGCATCAAAACTCATGATCAGCTCTCTTCCTAAGTTTAGAAACAGAAATGAATTACAGGATATAGTGATGAAGATAATCCCCCCCAACCCCCTTTTCCTACTTATCAAAAAAGGAGGCTGGTAAAATGGGCCATTCTAAGTTGCTACATTCATGCATTAAGTCATTAAGCAAAATGTAAAGACACCCTCAAATAATAAGACGGCTTAATGGTGTATTGGTAATGCATTGTAAAATATATATTGTTGGGAAAAAAAATCCAATTTTGATAATTAAAAAAAAAAAAAACTTTAAAAACAGAAAACGTACCTACTTATAGAATGCTGTGTAATTGAAAACATTAGCTGTAAGCAGCTTAGAAAATATTTGGCTTTACTAAAGACACAACTTAAGCTTCTCATAGTCCAAACAAATAAAACCAAAGATAAGCTACTTGAGTTTTCTATTCACATTCTAAAAGCTATCTTGCTTAAACAGCTTCTACTAAACCATGACCACAAGCATTACAAAAAGATTTAGCCCAGCATCAGATTACCACAATTGTAAGTCTTGAGATTTTGACTAGCACACAATTAAGTAAGCTTCTGCTTCTATTTGCACTAACAAAAATCCAGTCATCAAAATCTAGTGAATGAAGACAACTTAATGTTCTAGGAACATTTCATTAAAAACATAGTTCATTTTCGACAAGTATACCTTTTTGATGACCTGTAAGTTGATGAGGCCTGCTATTATACTGGTTGCTTAAGAATGTTCTGCTGACTGACATGTTGGCAATAACAGTATCAGTTGTAGTAGTTTGGCTGAGTTGGTCGGTTCTAGAAATGGTGTTGAGGGGTCGAAGTGATTCCTCTGTAGAAGAACCATCCTTTACCAGAAGTGAATTTGAGAGACTACTTGGCATGGCTGATGTTTTGACAGAGTTTTCAGAAGACTGTCGGCGGACGCCAACTACACCAACTTCACGCTTAATAGCTCCAACAGCTCCTGAGTATCTAGAATCTGGGGATGGCACATGAACCGGATCTGTAGAAGAGGAATACACCCCAACAGCAGAACTGCTTGATGCCAGAGTTGCAGGATTTGGTTGGGAGTTATTTGACTTTGCTGATGGCACCCGTGAATTTGTGTTGGGAATTGAAGCCCGCTTTTCCTCTAGTACTGGTTTCCCATCAGTGCCCCTCGAACTGACATCTCGAGCATGTCTAGGGTGTGAATCAGTTGGCCCATTCAAAGTCTGAGATGAACTTCGTCCACCAGAGGGCTTCTGACTGCCTGAGGTTTCTGTTAAGCTGCGTAAAGAGAATAACAAAGACCATATATAAACTACTTGATTATACAGTGCAGAATATGTGCTTAGTCAGGTCATGCTCCACTCCATCTTCTTGAAGCGTTTGTCTAATTCATTGTCCACAAAATCTATTTCTTCCCCAGAAAGGATCATATTTCAAACAAGACTCTCAGATTCATCTTGTTCGCAGCTTTGCCTAGTTATTAATAAGGGTATGGTGCTATTACTTGTACCAGAGAACAGAAAAAACCCCTAAGCTCCTTGACTGTCTCCTCTATACTTTTCTGATAAGTAATTGACAAATATCATTAAAATCGTAAGAGGCCCCTAGGTAAACAGGAAGTATACAAAAAGAAACACCTAACTAGAATTAACAAAAAGAACAAGGAAAAATCACAATTTAAACATCTACATCCAAGCTTTGTCTCCTCTATACTTCTCAACTTAAATATGAACATCCAAGCTTTATCAGACATTAACGGGTTTTCTAGGTGGAGATGCCTCTAGGGGGTACATTACTTATGGTTATGTTCAATGCAAAATGTATTCATTTAACTAATTTCATTTCTTTGAATCTTATTCCTTGGTTCTCACCATCTGAGATGGAGATAGTCATAAATTACCAATTTTACTGGAAAACTGGATCACCCTACATAGACCTAGAGGCTAGAAGCCTCAATTTCTTTATTATTGGTCTCTCATCCTTCTATTCTTTGGCTAAAAGACAAAAACCAATGATATTCTTTTGACACTCTTGCTTTTTATTAGATGTAGCATGTTTAAAAGATGGGTACATTTGATAATGGTTTTCAAAAGTGTTTTTTGGTTTTGGTTTGAAAAAATGTTTTGATGTGATATAAAGGTGAGAAATGTTTTTTGGTAGGGTCCACGTTTGAAAAGTAAAGTGTTATGTTTTGAATTGTTTGTAATGGTGTTGGAACAAAGTGTTTTTGGTCCTGAAAACAGAAGTGTTTTAAAACTGTTACCAAACAAGGCCTATACTAGTTTTCTTTAGCTTCGAAATGAAGGAATACGGTGTGGAAACCAATGATTATAGATAATTTGGATACATGGCCAATAGATTATTTGATGAAAATATTATATCATTTTACACTGAGGCATAGACGTACAACTAAGAAAAATATATGGATTAAATCAGTTTGAAACAAAGAATCTTACCCCTTTTCAGGAACATTTGAGATCATTTTCTCATTGGTAGACATTGTACATTGCAGCGAAGCAGGCTTCACTTTGTTATCTGTATTTCGATTAACTCTGTTATCTCTCACAACACGGAACTCACCTGCATTTAGCAAGAATCTAACCATCAACAAGAAGTCCTCGCACAATAAACAGAAGAAACAAAGCGAAACCAGTGGTCCATTTTCATAAATATTTTGGGGGGGAAATGTGAAGGTGTTCAATGCACAAATATGAAATATAAAGTACAAAGAAACCATAAAATTTTGCAGATTGTACAGCATGAAGAACAATGCTGGACAAATTATAAATGTATCAACTATCAAGTAATGCCAGAATTACAGCAGGAATTAGTGAAAGGATGAAAGAACAAGACCTAAGTTCAAAGAGATCCATTCTCACTTTGGTTGTTAGTACTTCATGTCTGTAACCCATTCACACATTAACAAACTTCACATTTTAAAACAATTAACTAAACAACTACTAAATATCAAATGCTATATTTGCTTTAAATAAAGTGTTCACGCAAGTTCAGTACAGTAAATTCTTAAAAGGTATACACTAGTTTAGCAAACAGGAATTGCAAAATCCAAAATTTGGCCAGATAGTGTTTTAACATTATATCATAATGGTCAAATACTCAAATTTGAATTTCAAAACAAAGAATAAGATAGAAATGGCAATTATCACCCCAAAGTAAATTCTTACAGATGCATACTTGTTCATAGCAAAACAGGAATCATGAAATCAGAAACTTGGTGAGGTAACATGTCTACCATTATATGATCTAGGTCAAATACTTAAATTCGAATTGAGAACAAAGAATAAGATACAAATGGCATTTAGCACCCAACTATGGTGATATTTTGATTACTTCTCCAAAAAAAAATCATCTTCTTCAACAAATTCAATGTCAACTTTTTCTCCAGATTGTTAATAAAAAATAAAAAATAGAAAAACGGGTGAAAAGCATATTTACCAAACACTAAAACTGAACAGCAGAGTACCTTGTCTAAAGGAATGATAATCGAGTTAAAAAGTACTGAGAAAAAAAAATAATAAATTGGTGAGATTTAAATTACCATGTGAAGCATTCCGTGTATAGCCTCCTCTTCGAACATTACGGTCAGAAAATGTATGAAATTTTATCCCTTGACCAACATTCTCGGAATGTCTTCGTACATCTGCAGAGCCCTTGTGCCCCGTATTCTACATGCACATTTTGTTTTTGACAATATATTACTTAGCACAAACTTTCTCTTAAAAAATTTAAGGACAAAGAAAGGAGGATTTAAATAAAAATAAAACTTCGTGAGCCCAAAAATGACATTAACTATCCTCCAAAATGTTCATAGGGGAAAAGTTGAAAAAGAGAATAATAGATATCTTTTTTTTGATAAGTCAAAATATATATATAAAAAGCGCAGAGGATAATAGATATCTTAAACATCCTTTCCCTGCATACAAGCTCTTCATGTAAGGGAATACACAAGAAAAGTTATCTTGGTAGCCAATTATGAAGACAGGAATGCAGCAGGTTCAAACATCACATAAACATTTTTATAGCTACAAGCATCAAACAAGCGCCTCAATGAGAGCCATGTGTAGTCCTATTATGGTAAAAAAGAACATATGCCACATACAATATGCATATCCATTATGTCTCCTCATAAACTCATATGTCGCTTTCCCCTTAGAAACTGAGAGGGAAAAAAAAAAGAAAAAAGGAAAAAAAAAGTCAAAATAATCACAGTTGGATTATAGAAGATGAAAATAAAGTTTAAAAAGTTTAACAGATGAATTACTTTTACAAGATAAAAAATAATACATGCAGGAATTTTTTTGCTTCATCAGGGTAATATTGTCAGTTAACTTCATTCTCATGGATTGTAAAAGAAATGAAGGTGATAACAACAAATGCGAGGATTCTGGTTCTACAGACAACAAATAGATTAAGAGTGTAGTTAAAAACTTAAAAGAGAAACATGAAGTAGGTCAACATCTTTCAAATGATTACAGGTGTTAAAAAATGCTATTGTCAACATTAACCAACAGCATGCTACACAGAAGGCCACAATATTAGCAGCATAAACAACCATAAGGCCTTTCCTCAAAAATTCCTAATAGTGTAACTGAAATATGCTCATGTAATTGACAACCTAAGAAATTGCAAAAGAATCAAGGGTCTGTTAGGCAACATTTTCAAAAATTGTTTTCACTTCGCAATCACTAAAAACTCTTCTCAAGTATTAATTCTCCAAATGGATTTTCAAACATGGGCCCCACCACCAACACACTTTTCAAAACAAACCACAAAGCTCTTTTTATAAAACCTAACACTTTTCATGAAGCAGTACTCAAAAAATAGAACACAAAATACTTCTCAAAAAATAAATAAACACAAGCTCATTTTTTCAGGGTATTTTTCCTTGAAACATAAAAAAGCTGTGGTGGTGGACCCATGGTTGCTGCCAAATCTGTCTGGCGGCCCCACTGTTGCCGCCAGAACCGTCTGACGGCCCGTGATGGCTGCCATAACCGTTTGGCATCTCCTTGGTCGCCACTAAATCCATCTAGCAGCCTCACAGTGGCTGCCAAATCACCACCATGATGGCTGCCACCATGCAACAACCACCGTGGAGATTAATTTCAGCAACTTCTTTTTTTGATAAATAATCAAAAAATCATTAAAAGCGTAAGATGCACCCAGGTACACAGAAAAGAGAGAACATCTAGCTAGAAAAAAAAAAAAGAGTAAATTATGATACCAATCACCAATGGAGAAACAAAAGCATATGTCCAAAGATACAAAGTACTGAAAAATAAAGGCTCAATCTTCTCCAATGTTCTCTCATGGTCCTCCAAACTTCTATCATTCCTTACCCTCCATAGACACCACAAAATGCACAAGGCTCTATCTTTAACACAGCAGCACTTAAGAGTGTTGCTGGCAGTCCACCATAAAGCATACAAATCGACTACTCTTCTAGGCAAAACCCAACACAGCCCAAATTGACTGAAGAATGTTAGGCACAAGCAACCTCACAATGGAGAATAAATGGTCCACGAACTCCCCATTCCTTTGATACATACATCACCTATCAACCACAATGGCATGTCGTTTCCTACGATTGTCCATAAGGGTTTTCCTATGGTTGCCGACCAAGCAAAAAAGGTCGCCTTCAAAGGAATCTTAGTCTGCCAAACTCTTCCAAGAAAAAAAAAGCTATTATTACAACCTATGACACTATAAAAGGATTAACATTGAACAACCCTCTTTTGATGGGGACCCACTAAAGCTTGTTTTCACCTTCTCATCTCACATTGACTTAAACCTGAAGAACAAAGCAAAGACATCCACCTCCCAATCATGAATTGCTCTAGCAAAACTTACATTCCACTGATTGGAGCCACCAGAAAGTTTCAAGTGAGCATCCTTTGCGTAAGCAATACCATATAAATGTGGAAAGGCTTCCTTGAGAGCCATATCCCCACACCACAATTTTTTTTTCCTTTCATTTTTGTAGAAACACGTCACAGTTTTTTTTTTTTCAGAAACACTAATCAAAACTTCAAAACGAATCTCATGCTGTGGACCCCATATACACTACTCAAATGTGACCCCCACCAAATCAATTTTCCATTTTTACCTTTTCGAAAACTCTTTCCAAAACACAAAACTTCTCAAAACCAAACCAACCCAAAGATATTCCTGCAACCAAGACTGTACATCAAAATTCACAAATAATTGACATTCAAATAACATCTCACACCGTTGAACAAATAGAAAGTGATACAATAAAGAGGACTATTAGGAATTAGCTCCAAAAATAAAAATTACTAAAGGTCATACCTCCTTCTTCTTGTCTCTTTTTCTCTTCACTTCAAGAAATGGGTCTGAGTTAAAACAAATAAGAATATAAGAACATTGAATTAAAATATGATTAAAAATGCAAGAACAAGATTAAAAAATATCATATTACACAAAGGCAATCCACTACAGCTCTATAATGGAGAGGGTAAAAACTGAAAGATACAAAACTGTGCATTTCAGACTTCAAAGAGGTCATAGGCAAGAATAACCTAAAATATCTTATCACATCACAACTTATCCAATATAAGTTGTAAGTAAAACAAACACAAGAACCTAATGCAACCTTTAACATCAGTATCTTAGACTGTTATATCAATAATCTACTATGAAAACAAAATTTCAGCAATTGTAAGAAAATTCTCTCAAACTATATCAGAACAAATTAAAGCCTGATTGAACGCCACAAAAACCCTCATGCCAAATTTTATCTTAAATTATATTATATTTTATATATATACACACGCACACACAAAAGAGAGAGATTGCGCCATAAAACTGCTAAAACATAATTACATAAACATGATTTCATTTGATTCGGGGAACATGAAGCAATCAAAAAGAAATTGGCTTCCTGGAACAGAAAAACCATATTCAGCTAAGCTAAACAGTCAGGTTAGGACCAGAGTTGTGAATCAGGAACAATCTAATACATCATATTGGAAAAAGAAAGTATTCTATAACTTTTATTCCTAGTTTTAGCAATTCAGGATACTTCTTCTCTCTTTCCCTTATTGCCTTTTATGAATGGCATAATACAAAATATATGATAAAAAGATTTATGAATGGCTAGAAGCTGAGTGCACGTCTGATAACTTTCTGTCAAACTTTTGAATTGTCTTTTGTTTAAGCCAGAGCTGATAACACAATGCACGCAATAAAAACCAATTTCACAGTCTATGGGACGAGTGCCAAACAAAAGATCAACGCACAGCAACCAGAAGCCAACAAAGCATAATAGACAAGTTAAAACCATTTCAAGTTGAACTTAGTTTAGAAATTAGCAGTTCTAAGCAATCACTAACAAATTCCTCACATTTTACCACTACCCACCAAAGTCCCAAGTCCAAAAATATACTCCATAGTCCAAAATCCTCAGCCCAAGGTAAAATATCAAAACAAACACAAGAATAACCAACCCATAGGCCAAGACACAACAAAAACCCCTAAATACACATGTCAGCCAAAAATATCATAATTCTAACTAAAGAGTGTAATACAAACAAAAACAACAATCCCTCAACATACTTAAACCCAACTTCCAAGCATAGTTATATGTGTGTTAAATCACCATTTATCCCAAAAGCTTAAGTTTATAGGAAGAGGTAAATTTAATGATTTAATGAACACTTTAACCCTCCCCCCCTCCCCCTCAACGCAAGTGTGAGAGCCAACTCTCTTTTAATATGTGAGGTCAACACATGGAATATTTAATTTAAATGATGGGTGATTTTAGGAAGTTACAGTTCGAACTCACAACTTTTTGGCTCAAACATCATGTTAAATCACAATCTCTCCCAAAGGCTTAAGCTTTTGGTATAAGTGATTATTTAACAAAGTGTAACAACAAATTCCATTAACCAATACCAAGCAGAAAACGAAATTGAACAGCGAAAACAAACAAAGTAAAAACCAATGTGAGCCAATAACACATTTAAACACTAAAGAAATCTAAAAATACAAAAGCTTAACCAAGTTGCAAGCGGAAAATCAGTGAATCAACAAAAACCCATTAACCAAAACAAAGCAGAAAAGCACAAAATCAAAGCAAACAAAGCGAAAGCCAGTGTGAAGCCCCCCACCTTGGTTGAGCAATTTCTGTGCGGTTTCGTTAGGATCCATGTCAGTTTCCTTTAGGGCCGCATAGATATCCGATTCAGAGTGATTGCCCACGATTTCCTTGATGGATTGGATGGTCCTGCGCACGCGCGCCGAGAGTATCTGAGTCTCACCGCCCTCGACAAGCGAGCCACCAGAGACCATCTCAAACTCTCACCGGAAAGAACCCCAAAGCCCGACAACAAAAATTCAAAAATATATGTATTTACGTAGTATATATATGTATAGGCAGCAATCAAAACCCTAATGTCGTTGGGAGAGAAGCTAGGGTTAGGGCCTTGGCTGAAGTATCACAGAACGGCTTTGAAAGAGAAAAGAGAGAGAGAGGGGAGTTTCTGGGGAGCGAGGGTTTTGAAAACGTTTTCTTGGAGGACTTTTGGGGAAAAAAATCCTTAGTGCCAAGTTGGGTGCTCATAATTTGCCCTTCGTTTTCCGCTTAATTGCGTAAATGACCTTCCTGTTGTATTGGGGCGGGTCCTAATTCCCCCGTTGTAACTTGTAAGTGGGCGCTAAGCAAGTGATTATTAGTTGGGGTAGAAGGATTTGGAAGGGACCACGTGGCGTGGGGTGGGGCCCTACAATCCAATTTGAATTGTAAACCCCTCCAACCTCCTCCTTTGAAAAATAAAATTAAAATCAATTTGACATTATTACTCTATCATTAGCATCATCATCATTGCATACACAATGCTCTTAAAAATTGAGACTGCCTTACGAAGATCATTAGGGTTTTGGGAAGTCCCAAATAATGTTGGACTTCTAAATTATTATTATTTTTATTATTTTACAATTGGTTGATATGTGTTATTATTCGGATCAAATGGTGTTAAACAAAAAATTGAAAACAACTTTTATAAGGTTTTAGTACAAATTATATATTTTATATCCTTCAATAAGACATTGAAGCATCAGTTCAGAACAAGAAAATCAAATATTTGCAAAACTCCTTGGAGAAAAGCCCACCAAGCTTGTGATACAGTGGACCTATAACCCGTGCCACCAAGCGACCCCAAGTATCCTAGAATTCGAAGACTACTAACATGTCAAGATCACTTAAATCCGAGCGCAACTCCTTCAAACATCAACAAACGAATAGATAATTCCTCCCATAACAACCTAAAACGAATAGACCTAGGGTACACCATTATTTCACTAAGCCAAACACCACAGGCCTTTCCTCCTAGAGCATCTTACTGACTTTGACATTGGAGGTCCTTTGGTCCTCTAGGATCGGCGGGCTTCTAACAATTTCTACAATCTTTTGTAGATAAAAATCCTCTTTGGAGGGCAACCTAAAGTCATTGTGGTGATCCATCTATCCAAATAACCTTGTATGGTTTAGGATGCTTATCAATATGCAGTTTTAACTTATCTACGAGCTCCTAGGAAGTGGCATTCATTCGTCAATAATCAAGTTCAAGCGCAACCCACATGCTCAACCCATGTACAGAAAATATTCATCCTCTTCATGTTTTTTCTTTATCAAAATACACAGAAGATATTGTCTGGTGTTTTGTTTCAATGATTTGGCTCTACAAGCTTAATTGGTGGAATCAGCTGGTATATTCGTCAACAACAAATACTCGCAAGGACTTCTTCCCAGGATGTTACTTATTGAGCTTATTCATCTATTCATCGTATTCGCTCCACATACACTAGAGGTGGTTGTTTCTCAAAAAGATGGTTCCACATAACATCTATATGCTTGATCATGAGGTTATGAGTGCGTAATAAACGACTTGATTATAGTCTTCAAGGGTGAACAATACCAGAGAGTAGAGGAGGAAGATAACCACCCGCTTGTACACCCTAATTAGACCGTTTTAGCGTTTTTGTAACCACTTTGCTGTTTATGTTGGTTTTTATATGTTTCGGGTAGAGTTGGACAAATACAATTTTGTTAGAATATTCTGTTTGGGTCTATATGTCCCTGCCCAAACGGGTAGAATAACAAGGATCAGAATATTGAAATTGCCTGTAACTCCTAGATATTGGATTTTGTATTATCCAACCATCATCATCTTTCTTACAATCCACGTCTATCTATTTCCATTACACAATCATCTTAAATATAAATAAATAAAAAAAATCGTGAAGTCCTCTACACAGGATACCCATCTTCTTCACAATTTTGAGACGAAGCTTATATATACACATATATATAGATATAATAAAATAATAATAATATTAATAACAGAGGTAGGAAATAACGTCATACAACTGGAACCGATATATATATATCTTCAAGTCGCATATGTGGGTGGGGCAATTGATTGAATATGATTTCTAGACAGCCTTAAGAGAATGTCAAGACCAGGCCATTAGGCCAATTAAGCCCAACCGACTGGGCCTTGATTTTCCAGTTGTCTGCTTTTCCATGTTTCAAAAACTTGTAACAGCTTTAACATTATTCTAATGGTTTCCATTGTTTTCCTTCTTTACAATTGATAATGTAATGGAAACCATATATATAATTCTGGGTCTGCTTACCCTGTGTTTGTTTGCTGAGAAATCAAAGGGAAACGAAAGGAAATCAATTATTCAGGGTAGTGTTGATAAACTCAAGCAAGCCAAATACTACTTTTCCTCGGACCTTGATTAAATGACACGTTGGAGAGGTAGATGACAGAGAGTATATCACTATAGGTTAAATTTTATTGTCGTAATTAAACATTTCCCACCATTTCCCACTCACCAAACTACAAAGCAACCAGCAAGTGCACATCATCCACCCAAGAAAAGAAAGAAAGAAAAAATCACAATTAACAAATACATATCATCATCTAACCAAAAGTGGTATCTAGGACAAAGTTGCCATAGAAAAGATTTGCTGATGACTGGAAACTCTATTTGTTAAAAGAGGCTCAAAGACTTGCCATGTCACAAGTACTGTTCTTGTATCCTAGCCCGGTTCTCTTCCCACCACAATCTCGCGTGCATTTCTCCAAACTTTTCTCGGCTGCATAAAAAGAATATATTTAAAGTGGACTGAAATGCCAGAACAGGGCTACTGGTCTTCTAAGCTAGAAACTTTTTCTATAAAAGTAACCCTTTTGCTTGAGTTGTCAATATAATTTCAACACTTGACTGCAATAAACTACAATAAAGGCTACCAGCAGGTTTCAAGACCACCCACCACAATCATGGTACCAATGAAAAAAATATGCAAGGAAGCACAAGATATGGATATCCATAAGCAGCTCAAAATTCTTTTTACTCTCCACAATATGGAAACTAACTTACCTGAACCGGACACGTCTAAGCTCCCGAGCACCACCTGGCACAGCTCTGATTGTGATGTAGACTCCTGGTTCGTCCTGTTCAACCCATTCGGATTCCACATCACTGGCATTGCTCACAGAAAGCTCTCCAGAGTGATCTGCCTCCCTTGATGAACTAGTCCTAACAGAACCGTCTACAGAGGATGTCTGTGTCTTCGCTCCACTGATGCTGGAAAGTTTAGGTGTTGGAGATAGACCAGCTGTGTCATAGTAATGACGGGATTGCATAGGGTGGTGATCGAGTGAATCCGATGAAGAGTAGCCCATTCCCACTGGGCGTTGGAAGTGGCGGGGTAAACGTTCTTTACTCAAAGGAGGAGTCATAGGGCTGTCCCTGGCAGATTCAATCCTAGAGCTCTGAAAGAGAACGAAAAGTGCTTCAATCACCAAGAAATACAAATCATTCTGGCTCTTTTCACTGAATTGGAAAGGTTCAACCCAAAGAAAAAGAAGCAAGGATATAAAATTATTCTCTCTGATATTTTAAGTAATGTGGAGGCTGCAATCCATGTTGGAATGAAGTCATCACCACAGTTGATGGTGTGACGTTCAACAACATAACTGCATGAAATCCTAAAATGTTTAGAGAGGCCAATAATAACCTCAACAAAGAATTTAAATAGGTTGATTTTTAAACGCTAAGGATAATAAAATCAATTAATTTCAAACATGGTAAATACAAGTCCAAGTTGGTATGGAAATGCCTTTATACCATGCCACAATCGTATAGTCTGTGTCAACCATTCACACAACAGTAGCATAAAAAATGGAAAAAACAATTGAACATTATTTTCCTTAAATTTCCGATTCCATAATTATTGCATACTACATTGGTTGAGGATTTACCTCATCTTCAGATCTAGGTGGGGTTGGAAGTGGGACTGCCTGTTGATTGAACCTCTGAACATTGTACAATTCCATGACCTTCTCATAGTTCTCTGCCCACCACCTTTGAGCTTGCCATTTATTAAACATTTCACGGCTGATCAAATTAACAAAATGATAATCAGCAATCCTAACCATTTACTAGAAATCGCCCTTAGAAGAATGCTTGAAAATGAAATGAGCAAATTTTCAACATATTAAAATTCCAAGCTCTTTGAAATGATTAACAACAACAGGGAAACAAGTACACAGTTACTAGTTCAATTGACTTGGCCATGGTTCAAGGAAAGCTAGCTCAAAATTATTGCCAAAGCCTACTAAAAAGATAATCATGAGGTAAGAGTGAGAACACCATTAACCATACCATGAATAGATGATCCAATCGCTATTTCCCAACTGAACCAACATGGATAAATTACATTGGCCAATTTCTGGCCCACCCTCCTCAGCTTTCTTAAGGAAATATATATATATTGATAAGTAAGCTTTCTTAAGGAATATGGTCAACTCACAATTTGAGGGTTTGGGCATGGGTGGACAAGTTAAACCTGCACAAGACCAGTACACAGGTTGGGCGCTCTTATTTAAAAATATTATAATCTTGCATTATCTTATACAGTTAGTGGTGTACTCGACTAAGATGCATATACTAAACAATAGTTTTAAGATGAGACAGAAAATAATGGCATGCCTTCAATAAAGGCAAAAATTGCTGGACAGGGCGGTGAAAATAAGGGTAACAGGCTTGATGTCTTGTTTGAAGGCAGAACTTACAAGATATAAAGAAGGGATTATGATCACTTGAGCCAAGTAATTGAAGAAACAATAGATCGATAAAAATATTTCTTTTTTCCTTTCTGTTATACTACGATAAACACTGTCATAATAAAATAGTATTGATACTACCATGCTTTAAGTTGGTTGGTTTTGGGTTCAGCGTACAAGGGATTCATATTAAACTGGGCAACAGACAATATGTTAATGCTTTCAAATAATATTTAGCAAGAAGAATGCAATTTGTGCAAGTTCAGCCCAGACTTGTTACGTTATCATGACGATTCATAGTATGTATTCCACAAGGCAGAGGCCTAACCACCATTTACTCGCTAGAGCTAAACTAGCAAAGCACGATAGAGGGGAGGTAAAATCATTAGAACCTTCACTCTATGAAATGAAAATCTAATAACCTATGCCCAAGTGGATCATGCCATTCATTATATTTATCAACCAAAAACCATAAAGCCAAAACCCATTATAGGCTTACTGCCCTTGACTGCTTTAAATCAAGAGCCTCTTTGTTGCTTCAAGTTCTGAATCTGTAACCTAATTGAGCTCTATATTTCCCCAGCAGACAAATGAGTAAACAATTCTCGTGAAGGACAAAGACAAGGTCAGTTGTCCATCAAGAAAACGCTAAAAGGAAATCATACCATTGTAATTCACATTTCTTCCCAATCTAGTCTAACTATCCTAGGTTCAACAGTTACGGCAATACTAAAAGTACTCCCAATCTTGCCCCATTTCTAACTATGAGAAACAGGGACGAATTATTTTGCCCCAGGGACGAAACTAGGATGTTTATCCAGGGGGCTGGTTTTACTTTTAAAATATAATATATAAAAAATGTATTTTTTAACAATTAAAAAAAAAAGATAACATTAATTATACTAATTGAACTCGACACTCCTATATGTACTAAACCTATCAGCAATTTTCTTCCCAAATTAGACACCCAAATAATCTCCAAGAAAGTCATCTTCTATTTTATTTCAAAGTCTTATCTTGAAAATCTTCATAGTTGAAAAGCTCACTCAGTAATTACCATCAAAACCAAAAGAGTCAAGACTAGATGAATCAATCTATGAACCAGATAATAAACTTATGACTTTCCAGTTTTCACCAATGCTTCACATAAATCATAAATTGTGGACAAGTTTTGTAAATCAGGATGACGAGACACATCATGCTCGTAGTGTTGCAATTGTTCAGTAAAATCATGAGGATAAAATTTCTCTACGAGACTGCATAGGTTATCAATTTTGAATAACTTGTAAGCATTTCTTGCCATACAAAAATAAGTCTTTGTATCATTGTTGATACAAAAATAAAAAATTGGTTTCGTTATTTTTTTGTATGCCCGCCTTATTTCATCTAGCCACATTTATTTAGTTTGTCAAAATATTTTTTCTTGGGAGGGGGGAAGGCAAGGCTCCTCTAGCCTAGGGTTGTCCGTTATAGCAAAAGCGATTATCCAAGCCATTATACATGTAATCCATTCTTATGACCACCCTCCCCCCAAACCCAAAACCCCATGAAGCAGGGCAACAAGAAGATGAGGAGATAAACTGCAGGAAGAGAGAAGAAGCAAAGAAGAAAAGTAAGAGAAGAAGAAGAAGCAACGGGAGAGACAAGAAATTAGGAGTAAGACGACAAAATAGTCAATCAACTGTTGTTCATTCAAAGCTAATTATCACAGTAAAAATTTATGCTTAAATAGCCTAGGGATTAATTCCTAAACCCTAAACCTAGTGATACTTGGACTTCAGCCCACTGAAAAAACATAAAGACCAACTAAATTAGAATAACCCAAAGTCTTAAAAATAAAATAACATAACACTGAAAATATAAAATAACATAAGAATAAAATCTGACATAGTGTCAAAAGTAAAATCTCTAGCTCTCAAGGCTGGTAGTCCTCTGATATCAAGGTCCAAACACGTGTAATCACTGGTCTGTATCTGGTGTCCCATCATCCCAATTTCTACTATTATAAATTTTTTGAGAAGAAAAAAAAAAGGTGAAAATTTTCTATTTGTCAATCACTAGCTATCATCATATAAACCCTTACAATGTCACCTAAAAATCCCATAATTTTGGAGACAGTAAAATTTAAGCTTATTCTGAGTTTCCCCATTTATTCAGAAAGAATGGCTGAGCGGATAAGATAGCACGGCATAGTTCACACAATATTTGGTCCATAGAAGAACAAATGCTAGTTGACAGGCAAAGTTGGATTACATGTAGAATGCAAGCATGCAACAAATCTCTTATGAGATATTAACCAATGCTGTGGATGGTCACTTTAATCAGATTATGAAATGTTTGCTTGCAATTGCATATGATAAAGAATTTTAGCTATCAGCAAAGAAATGTGCAATAGACATTTCTTTGCTCTTTATCCTATGCATCTTCATTTAACTGTGTTCAGAAAGGTTCCATAGATTACAGCCTTGAGCAGCATCCTATCTAATTACACCATGCCTAAACAAAGATTAATACTTTAAGCAATGGTATATCCCTAATTAAAAATCCTAGTTTCAACCACTAATTTTAATCAAATAATCTCTTGGTCAGACATGTTTATATATTTGGTTTTATTGTAGGGTTAGGAAATAATAAACATTATTTCACCTATATGACATGACAGAATTCGTTGAAAATGAAACAAAGTTGTAAGTCCTACCACGTGAGTTATAATACAAACAAATGTGACAAAGTAACATGTCAAAGCAAAAGTTCCATCAAAATGCTAAAATCCAACCGCTAAGGACAATGTCACAAAGGTTCAACCAAAATTACCACTATCACAACACAAGTATTGGATCATACTCAATAAATCAGAATCTTGAATATCATATCAAAACTACTGAAAGTACCTGAATCGAATCCTCTTAAGATCATTCCCTCCCTGAGGCAATGAAACAAAAGTGATGAGCACACCCGGCTCCACTTGTGCCACCCATTCCTTTGGTTCATCTTCCTCCATGAACACAATCGACTCAGTACGCCCACTAACTGAAGCAGGTGTACCTTCTCCACTAGAAAGTCCTTTGAGCCTTGCCTCCATTTCTTTCCCCCACATCCTTGGCGTGGAGTTTGAACTCCCTGTTCTGCGATATGCACAATGGAACCTCGCTGAGACTGAGCCAGCATCAGAGTCAGCATAGTTCCGGTTCTTGTTATCACTCGATGATCCTGAACAGGGCTTGCAGTTCTTGTAAGCTCCTGAAGCCTTCAGTGCTATGTCCTTGATCTGAAAACAGAACTAATCCTTCAACATCCTTTGACACCGAATCCTCCTTTTTTTTCTCATAAATGAAGGAAAAGAGAAGAAATAAGAGGAAAAAAAATATGGGTTTTGATTTTCCTATTTTACGGTTTCCAAAGCTTAAAAACTAAGCCAAATTATACAGCTGTAGCAGCTTTAGCGTAATTCTATTCATTTTCCACTGCTACTTCCCAGAAACTAAGAATGAAACAGAAACCGTACGCACTTCTCGGGTACTGAGAAATCTAAGAATAATGAAAGAAAACAAATTCTGGGTCTGTTATCCTCTGTTTGTTTGCCGAGAAATTGAAGTAAAACGAAAGAAAATCCACTCTGGGTCTTCTTGTTCTTTTCTCATTTTACCAAATACTGACAAACACACATAAGCCAAACAGTATAAATTGGATTAGAACAGTAAATTAGTTTGCCTTATTAGCTTCTAAACAAGAAAAAAACAATTCAGAACTCCGGTTCCCATAATTTTGATACATTTTCTCGAAATCCAAACAGGAACCTAGTATTTCCAATGGTACCTGAGCAGTGAGAGTTTTAACGGCTTGCTTGGTCCTTGGGGTCCCAACAGCTTCGTCCTCGTCCTGCTGCGGCAGAGATCCATTGCCGTTGAGCTGCTTCGAGCACGCTATACACGTCAGCATCCTCGGAACTCCCACCCAAGCTTCAGATCAGAAGGGTTTGTTCAACTTGAACGATCTAGTTCTGGGTCCGAGCGACTAGTCTCAAAGGTGCTTGAATCAATGTCCCAGAGAGTTTCAGCTCGTGAATTCGTATCAGAACCTGAAAAATAAAAATGAGAAAATGAACACCGAAACTTATTGAATTATGGAAACAACTAATTCAAACAAAAACAGTAATAAATCCTTTTGGCTCTCGTTCTTACATTGAGAAAACGAGGCTTGATTTCGTCATGAGCTGTCTCTTAACAGTTACAATACGAGAGAGAGAGAGAGAGAGAGAGGTCTGAAGGTGACCGTTAATGGACGAATCATTATGAGGGCATGTTTTCAGGCGATTTGTGAGGTCCTTGTGATCAAAATTGCTTCAAATAGTATTCAATTTCTTTCCCCTTTCTTTTTTTTTCAAATAGAATAGCAATAAATAAATTACAAGATTCACTGTGAATGCGCCAGTTATTAGAATGAGTAAGCGACACTCTCTCACTTTCTCTCCCTGTCTTTCTTTATGGCCAAAGCCATAGAGATTCGGGCTACTGGGGCAAGCAACTTGCCTGTGACGTGTATACATATATAGGCTAATAAATTTGGGCGTGATCTCGTGGGGCTGATAAATTTGGGCGTGATCTCGTGGGGCTGGGCGCACAAGCCGCTGCGTGGTGCGCGCGCGGTACGCTTTTCGCCTTTTTCGGGGCGCGCGCCGCCAACGCCACAAAGCGCCACCCTATGCGATCCATTCGGAGAGGCCACGGGGCATTTGGCGCCGCTTTTGGTGTTGCATTATCAAACAAACAATATTACAATAAGTGTTTTTTTTTTTTTTGTTAACCTTTTCAAAAATTTCTTAATTCTCGTGTCTAAACTTGTTGTCAAGTCCCCACTTTTTAATCACCAAAATGATTGTTTTGAATGCTTCCTTCCTTCCTTCCTTCCTAGTAAGCTTGAGTGACAAAGGTTGGGGTCAACTTGAGTACTTTGCTATATCTTGGCTCAAATTTTCATAAAAAGCTCTTGGGAAAACTTTGCTTGTCATCTAAGTATAGGCCTTTTGCAATTAAGTTCAAAAAATTTATAATGTGGGTGTCCTATAATTTTCTTTAAATTTTAAAATTTTAAATTCATAAATTTCAGTCATTCATCTCATTCAAGCGTTTAAAATAAATTATGCTTTAAATTTCTTGAGAGTAATTTTCTCATTAAATGCTTAAATATGGTTTATTTTAAATGCTTAGATAAGATAAACAACTGAAAATCTTGAGGATCTCAATTCGGGTGTTTCATATTCTAGTCTTTTTTCCTTTCTTTTAAAAAAGCTTCCATTTTTTTAATAAACAAATTTAGTGTGACGGGTGATGCTAACAAATAAAAAAATAAAAAGCTTTTTTTTTTTCTAAGCAAATAAGAAAAGGGTTATAGGGAATGATCTTTCCCACTTCTGATCCAAATGGTCCTAAAAACAAACATGGGGTGGGCTCCCCAACAACAAACCCAAATAGTAATAAGTAGTACAAAAATAAAAACAAATACTGAATCCGGTCCAAAAAGCTTGTATCCTCATGATTAATTTTAAAAGTCACATTTATTTCTTTGGAAAAAAAAAGGGGGGGTCACATTTATTTTGAAAAAAATACAAAAAAGACATGGAGATGTCATTTAGCATTACTAATAGTGTGACTCACGGCTCCATAATTTTCACCCTTTTTTTCTCAAAACGGGAGCATTTTAGCATTTTGAACATTTTATTTTTTTTCAACAAATAAAATAAAATAAAAAATAAACATACGTTTTGATTGCAAAAAATATTTATGATTTGGAAGTTGTTAAATTATCAATTATTTCAAAAGCTTGAGTGGATAGGAAGAGTAAATTTAATTATTTAATTAACACTTTAACGGTCCTCTCACGTGTAGGCTCAAACTCATTTTTAATCGGTAAAATTCAACACGTTAAATATTTAATTTAAATGGAAGGTAATTATTTAATAGAGGTAAGGACAAAGTTTTCCTTCAAACTTTGTTGGAGGAATTTCATTCAACCTAGTCTATAAACATGGCATATGTCTCTTGAACATGAGAGATACACATGTTTTTTAATAGTAGGGACAAAGTTATAATAAATTTTATTAAAAACTCATGTGCATCTCACATGTTATTAAAAAAATAAATACATGTCATGTTTATAGGTTAGGTTGAAGGAAATTCCTCCAACCTAGTTTGGAGGAAAACTTTGTCTTAGAGGTAATCGGATGATATATTGCATAGGAAAATGCTAGTTGTTCTTCTAGTGTTCTTATAGTATTCTCCCAACTATGATGTAGCATTTAAAATATCAATAAATTAAAAGTTAATAATGATAATTTCAAATTCAACAATGATTTTAAAAATCAAATCACAGTTGTGAGAACATCTAAGAACACCTAGCATTTCCCTAGGTGACTTTTAATATAGAGGTAATCAGATGAAATACTGCATAGAAAAATGCTAGTTGTTATTCTGGTATTTTTCCAATTATGATGTGGCTTTTAAAATCATCAATAGATTTAAAGTCAATAATGATAATTTCAAATTTAATGGTGATTTTAAAAGTCACGTCACAGTTGGGAGAACATCAGAAAAACGGTAGAAAAACAACTAGCATTTTTTCTTCTAGTGTTCTCCCAATTATGATGTGACTTTTAAAATTATCAATAGATAAAAAGTCAATAATGATAATTTCAAATTCAACAGTGATTTTAAAAGTCCAGTTACAGTTGAAAAAATATAAAGATAATACTAAAAAAACACCTAGTATTTTCCAATTGCATATCTTAGAAAAAGACTCCGGGATGTTTGAAAAGGTTAATCGGATGATATATAAGTTTCCTATTTTATTAGGTAAAAGCATAAAAAAGAGATGGCACTATCTTCTTCTTTCCTTTTTCTTTTTTTTCTTTTTTTCTTTTTTCTTTTCCTTTTTTAAGTAGAGATGACAATGACAGTCCGGTGTCATTCAAATTTAACAATAGAAGTGGAAAATTTGTTTTGTTTTTAAGATATAGAATTAGCAAATTCAATTATTAAATGGAAATAATATTAGTTTTAGTTTTTGAAGTAAATATTAATTTAATGTAATATTAAAATAAAACTCTTAATTAGTTTTACCCCAATTTTTGATTTAAATATTTCACATGTTATTTGATTCCACACGTCATGAGAATTTTAAATATATATATATATTACGTGGAGACGTGGTACAGAATCAGAATTTATTGCAAATATTATTTTCGCCATAGTTTTTAGTTAATTTACATGTTTCAGGTAGGTCGTCTTTGGGAAATTAGATAATTGTCAGTTGATTTGAATTGTACACTATAATGCATAATAACAATGGCACCTTTTTCATTGATGGCGGTGATTAAGTGGTCTCACGACATTTTTTATGTGGTTAGACACGTATTAGAAAACGAGTTTGATATTCTCTGATTAATATTAATTACCATGAGTTGTACCGATATTATGGTTGGTCTGAGTCAAATTATGGTTCAATTGGGTTTAGGGATCGCCCGCGGTTCTTCGCCGTTTAGGTCATTTTTGAACAATTTTCAATGGATAGATGTTACCCTTACCCACTACTATGATTACACTCATATAAAATAGTCATAGTTTGTTGATCCTTTTACCATTTTTAACTAAAAAATAATAATGATAATGCACCTTTAAGTGGGATATTACTAGATGTCCCTTACCTAGTTCTTAGCTCAAAAAAGATAAAGAGACCCCATCAAAAGGATCTAGATCAAGATGATTACTTTTCTGAATTATATATAACACACCTACCTATTTTCTCATCTTAATTATTTGTCGGTGGTGAAAAGTGGGCTTATAATCCCATCAGTAAGAAAGCAATGCAAAAATGATATCAAAGTTGTTTGAAAATAAACCTACACACAATGGTCCTCAAGTTACTCTGTATATTTATTTCATACTCGATTAGTTGCGTTTGAAGCCATATTCGACGTTGGTATAATATTTAATATTTTACTTTATTATGTTTCCTTGTTAGTTTCATTATTTTGATAGGGTTTCTTGTTCACCGTGTTCTTTATTTATAAAGACTATTGTTTATAATATTGTTCTATATAAGTCAATATACAAGATGTAATTTATTACGTCACTTCGCTTCCGCTCTCTTATCTTCTCTTTCTTTCTTCAATATATTCAACATACGTAGTGAATACTTATAATCATAGCATTCCTCTATCTAATAACTCATATACACAGTTAAAATTAAACTTAACCCATATGAAACATTAAGATCAAAACACTTTTATGTTACTTATCTAAATTATTAACAATTCGTGAGACATGTGCATTTTCGGATGATAAATACAAATTATTTTTTTAAAAAAATAAAAATAAAAAAGGTGTCTAGGTCGGATCAAGATCCCTTCTAATTACTTAAAATTTGAGAATTTCATGTTACAAAATCGTGGCTCTTCATTTTAAATTCAACGGTTTATAAAACGTTAGCTACTTTTGTATAACCAAAGTATTAAATTTTAATTTTTGTTTTATCAAAATTTAAATAATTTTATAGACCATTAAATTTAAAATAAATACTCACAATTTTGTAACATGAAAGTAACGGAGCTGATTTGTACCAGGAATGCATTGTAAACAGGCAGGAACAAAACAAAAAGCTTGGCTTTGATTAGGCCACATGGACGAGTATGCAGCAGCGCTGGGAAGTTATGATCCGGTAGGCCCACAGCGCCTGTTTCCCTGCACCCCAGCTAAGCTTGTTTCTGGTGATTATTGTACATCTGTTCTCCAACTCCTCATCTCCAAGTATTTACTTTAATATATATATATATAAGCTCATTATTTTTATTTAATTTGGATTTAATGATTGAACTTTTAATTTTAAGAATATGGTTTTTAGGTTTTGCTCGAATTTTAAATTGGTCCTTTTATCACTTTATGTTTTTTTATTTGTCACGCGTGTTTTATTTGACTCATCATAGTCAACATTAGAGTCAAAGTTAACAATTTTCCATCTAACGGTACAAATCTAAAATAGTAGAATGATAAAGAGGATACTTTTGTTTATAGAGTTAAGTATTTTGTTTTCCAATTTTCATTTTTATGAATTACTTAGCACTTAATTATATGGCATTTTGATATTGGGTGCTTATATGAATGCTTGTGTGTCGATTGAGACACACGTAACATATGACAAACTATTCATTTTTTACAGAAAATCGAATATTAGTGAAACTCATCAAATGTAAAAATAAAAATTTTTAAAAATATATATCATTCTCTTTCTTCTCAATATAAAAGAAAAATAATATATATTTAAGAAATAGTATTTAAATAGAATATTAAAAGTAGACGTATTTTTTTTTTAAATGGCAAAAAAAAAGGTTAATTTTTGTTTAAGCGAAAGAAAATAAAATGCGAATGCTCAAAGTAAAAAGCCAATCTTCCTCGTCTTTTGGTAAAGCCAAAAAGAACGCAGTCCCCTATGAAGAAAGAAAACAGACTGCTACTACTCTATACCACTCCTTTAAATAAACACCCCAACTCTCTAGAATTTTTATTTATTTATTTTTGTTTTTAAGCCCACGTCAGCCAAACTCCTGATTTGGCTTGAATATGTGACATCCGGGACAAGTGTCATTATCTTTACATGTGTTGATGGGGAGATCCGTTAAATTTTTGGACGGATCATGGACGAAAATATCAAGTATGTATTTTCAATAATCACGTGTACCAGTTGTGACACTTTTTGAAAAAATCGAGAGATTCGTTTGATTTTAGACTTAACCACAGGTATCAAAATTGCATTTAACCTTATTATTAATAATACAAAATAAACAATGAACTAGTAGGTGTTACTTTAAGAAAACGGATCGTCAGTTTTCATACTTCTCTCACATCTAGGGGTGTAAACGAGTCGAACTTAAACGAACTTTACTTGTTCAAGCTCAGCTAGTTAAACTTTTACTCGAGCTCAAGGCCAAGCTCCAAAACTGTGTTGGAGCTCAGCTCTTATATTAACCAAGCCGAGCCCGAGCCAACTCGACATAAGCTCGAATACATTTTTTAGGGAATTTACATTAGAGAGGCATTGGTCAACAGTCCAAACTTTTTAAATTCTATGTTTTTTATTTTGACAAATTACTCATTGGGTACGTCGAACCCTACAATAAAATTCACCCGTCAAATTTTGTTAACTGTCGTTACCTTACTTGAAACTAGCCGTTTTTTACCCATTAAAATATTAATTTTTTTAATTTAATTTTAAAAATTAAATCTATTTAAAAAAAAAAAACAGGGGTGGCTTGTTTAAAAATAAACAAACTGCTACTACTCTATACCACTCCTTTTAAATAAACACCGTAACTAGGGCTGGCAATTTAACCCGTGACACGCGAACCCGACACGAACACGACACGCGAAAATCGGGTTAGGGTTGAGCATAATCGTGTTCGTGTCATAAACGGGTCAACCCGTTTATGACACGTTTATAATCGTGTCGGGTCGTGTCAACCCGCCGGGCCGCGTGTTGACACGTTTTAGTCGTGTCGGGTCAACCCGTGACCCGGCGAGTCAATGGGTTGACCATTTTTATTTTTATTTTTTTTCTCCATGCTAGTGGTTATTAACTTATTATATCACTTTGAAATCTCCAAATACATCTCCACTTATAAAATTCCTCAAATGTTTGTGTAAATATTAATTATTTTGTTGAAGTATAAAGTTTTATTTCAAATTAAATTAAAATTTTTCTTCTGATTTAATATATTAAAGTGGTTGGTAGTGTCTATAATTGATATGATTTATATATGTATTTTTAGTAGAACATGTACCAAATATTTTTTAAAAATATAAATGAGAATCACATGTACTTTAAATATATATCAATTTGATAGACGGAATTGAAAACAATTATCACATGTCCATCACAAATATCTTTAAGAGTGAGATAATAATATAATCCTTTTGGTAAATAAATATCCACCAAGCTCTTCTTATTCCTAAACCACAAATAAATGGATCAAGATCTTTTATATTTTTTGTATTAGATTTGTAACTGCTTTCATCTATTAGAATGTGTTATTAGATAAAAGAACATTGTATTTGTCATTTTGTTGCTTTGGTTGCTAAAATTTTGCTATTAAAAAGTTTTTTTTAAAAAAAAAAACTAAAAAAAATTATATTCGGGTCGTGTCGGTTTCGGGTTTGCGTGTCGTGACACGACACGTTTATACAAACGGGTTCGTGTCGTGTCACCCGTTTATGAAGCGTGTCGTGTTCAGGTCGGAGGGTTCGACACGATTAATTAATTGTGTCGGGCCGGGTCGAACATAGTCGCGTCGGGTCATAATCGGGTCGGACACGGACCCGACACGCCGACCCGAATTGCCACCCCTAACCGTAACTCTCTAGAATTTGTTATTTATTTTTAAAAAAAATTTAAGTTTGTTAATTAGGGTTAATTTTTTTTTATTATTATTTTTGTCAATTAATTTAGTTTAAAAAGTTTATTTTATTTTATTTTTCATTTTTTTTTTAGAAATATGCTACAATACAATATATTGCCCACATTTGACCCATATTTAGTGAGATAGAGAATTGAATTTCAAATTTCAATCATCCATTTCATGTGATTATCTATCTGCCATGTCACTAAAAATGAGTCAATATAGACATTATATTGCACTAAAGCATTTATCTTTTTTTTTTTAAAGCCCACATAAGCCAATCTCCTGATTTATCTTGAATATGTGGCATTTGGGACAGGTGTCACCATCTTACATGTACTTACATGGAGATCCGTTAAATTTTTTGACCGATCATGGATGAAAATACCAAGTGTGTATTTTCAATAATTACAGGTACCAGTTGTAACATTTTTTTAAAATCAATGGATACCAAAATTACATTTAACCTTATTATTAATAATACAAAATAAACAATGAACTAGTAGGCGTTACTTTAAGAAAATGGATCGTCAGTTTTCAGACTTCTCTCACATCTCGCCTTTACTCTCAAGCCCTTGGAGGCTGAATTTTCAAGCTAATGACAACATAGATGGAATAGATCCTCTCCGGTCCAAAATGGACTAGAGAATATTTAATTTATGGTTATAATTTGTTATAAGAAATTATAAAATCACAAATGAGACACCTCCCACTAACTAAAAATAATAATAGATTATTATTTCATATTTAAAAAATAAATAAAAAAAAGGGGTGGTTGGCCACTCCATTGAGGGTGGCCGGACCACCCTTCGGCCACCCCATGGCCCTTGGAGGTGGTCCAGCCACCCCCAATGGCCAAATCTTAAATTTTTTTTTTAAAAAAAAGTTTGGCCCTTTGGGGTGGCCGGATCATCCCTGTTGAGCCTGGGGTGGCTTGGACCACCCTAGACCAGCCGGTTTGGGGTGGCTTTGGCCACCCATGACCCTTGGGGTGGTCTGTCCATAAATTAGATATTCTCCTATCCATTTTGAATTGAAGATGATCATTTTCCAACATAAATAGGGGTACAAAATGTCAATTTTGTTGTCATTTTAAATAGTTTATACGTTTTCAGTTTCTTTGAATGCAAATACAAAACAATAGTGCTTCCATAATTGCAACTCATTCCACTCACCCAAAAGTATAACAACCTAGAAAATATAAGTTTCTTAGCTACTAAATAGAGGAAGAAATAAACAAAATCAACGCAATAATTCCAAAATGCATAAATGAGGAGAAAATTAGAATAAAAAAAAATGTAGAACCTAAAAAATAAAAAATATTGTCAACTTAAAAAAAAAAAAAAAAAAAAAAAAAAACTCCCGCACCGGTCTCTACAGCTCTTTCTTGAAAGAAATGGAATTGGGTTTGGATAGAGAAGGGATTTGGCGTTTAACGTTTTCTTTCACTGTCTTTTATATCTCTTAAAATTATGCTACAAATTCATCTTTGTTGTGTCCTTTCAAATTGACATGCCTTTTAAAATCGTTATTAAATTTATGACACATTATAACTGAATTTTGATTCAATAATAATTTTAAAAATTAAATTTTTTATTTTAAATAAAAACAAAGAAACTGGTAACATTGTTGATTCATGTTCCCTCTACCTACCAAGTAGAGATACGTGGTGAGTGAGTGGTGCCCCTCGCATAAATTCCCAACAAACACCGGGTCATCCATATTCCTTCCTATTAATCGGCAGTCGGCACCGCCGATCCCATTTCCACGCTGGAATAATCCCTCCAATCCCAGTTTTAGAAGCATTATCTATCTCAAAACGGGACCCACCAAACTTCCATTCAGTGTCGCCAACCAACCAATCAACGGTTACCAAATTGTCAAGTGTCCACACTGCCCGTTGAGCTTCTGTTTGGTTCTCTGGAAAATTCCTCCTCCAAAAGCCAAAGTTTTCTCTCTCTGATTTATTACGATTCCATTTATCTCCAAGGATAACTACTTTCTTTAGAGCTCAGCGTAGCGGTTTCTTGTTTCCTCAGTTACCTATAGACTATGCTCCGTTTCTTGTAATAGAAAAAATTTTCCTGGAAAAATAATTTCCACTTTAGGAATAATCAATAAACTACTTTTTCTTAGCTCCGGAAAAAGCAATTTCCTCGTTTTACTCTGTAATTCGATTTTAGAAATAGAAATTATTGGAAAATTTTCACTCTCAATAATTGGCTATGCAATTAGCCTATAGGAAAAACTGAAAATTTTCCCGTAAAACAGAGTAAACCAAGTACTTCACTAACTTCAGATTCAAAAAGCTATAGTCAATCACTGCAATGCCTGCCATTCGGCGAAGAAACCCCGCCGAAACCGACAAGAATTCGGGTCCCGATTCCGATAACCGAAACGAAAAATCCGAAGGAGAAGAAGAGGAAAACGATAACAAGAAGCACAAGAACAAGAAGAAGAAGAGTGCCGTAGCGAAGGCCAAGCAGGTCGAGGCGAAGAGGATCAAGTGGTCGTGCGTGGACAGCTGCTGTTGGTTGATCGGTTGCATTTGCACGATTTGGTGGGTGTTGCTGTTTCTGTACAAGGCCATGCCGTCCTCTTTCCCGCAGTACGTGACGGAGGCGATAACGGGGCCGCTGCCGGACCCGCCGGGCGTGAAGCTGAGGAAAGAGGGACTGCGGGTTAAGCATCCGGTGGTGTTCGTTCCCGGGATCGTCACCGGCGGGCTCGAGTTGTGGGAGGGGCACCAGTGCGCCGACGGACTTTTCCGGAAGCGCCTCTGGGGCGGTACGTTCGGCGAAGTGTATAGAAGGTACGGTTCCACGATTTCTGGGTCAAGTAAATTTTGTGAGGTTTTGGGTTTTTCTTTGAGACAAATGTGGATGTGTTTTTAGTTATTTTTGTGTTGTGGTGTTATTTTGGATGTATTAATTAAAAAATTATTCAATAATTCCGGAGCCGGAGCCGTACTACATTTTATTTTCAAGTGGTTGATTAAGTTTTAAGATTGTCTATGGAAGTCAACTGGTTTACATCTTTGGCAGTGAGTGACTAATTGCTGTTAGTACAAGTGGTTGGGCGTTAAGCGACTTTCCTTCTGGCAAAGATACATGTTTTTTTTGTATTCTAGTGTTTATTTTTTGTACATTTTCATTGAGTGGGCATGTACTATCTACCATTAATTAAAAATGAACAGAAACATCAATGGTAGAAGAAACATACAAACTCAGCGGAAATGTAAGTGAAATGAACGCTAGAATGCAAAAAGAAATGTGTGAAATTGCTTTGATAATGGATAGTGCAGGTGGTTATGATTGTTTATGCTTATTTTCTTTCTTTCATTATTTATTTAGTAGATTATTGCTAGAGTTGAGACTAGAATCCGGTTTGGTTTCCTTTTGGGAGCCAGTCAATCAAAACAACTGGTTGATTTTACTGCTTAGAAGAAAAAAAATGGTTGATTATTAGCAACTTGCCTGGTTTGGTGGTGGTGTTTAGGACTGGTGGTTGATTTGTTTGCTAATTAACCAGCCATAAGACATTGGAAGATTGCCGGCTGAGATGCTTTTACTTCAATTAACTATTAAAAAGGTAAAAAGAACACTTTGTTTTATGTTTATAAAAATCACCTTCTCAACACATTAACAAACATACATAACTTTTTCTCACTGACTTCGGTTGAGCTTGTTTCTCGATTAGATTAACTGGAAAAAAATTCTGCCCATGTGAGTACTTGGTGATGCTTAAAACTGAAATCATGTAAACCATTAATATCACTTCCTATGTTGGCACGATTTATTTGGGTGAAATTCAAAATGTTGTATGTTTGTTTGTGAGAATTAAACTAAAATCTCAGATTGTTTAATAATCTTCCAGAGGCAAACTTGTTCAGATTGGAGTGGGTTGGATTAGAACACTTCAAGCTTTAGTTACTTTTAGAATGAAAATGGGACTATGGAAGTATGGGCCTTGCTAGCTCCCACCAGATATCATTGCCTGATTTCTTCAGAGTTCGTTTTGCATTCAACTTCTGAACTTCCATGAGTTGTTCTTTTTTTTATTTTAATAATTGGCCAATGAATTCCCATTGTTCTTTTGGACATTTTTCAGACCTTTGTGCTGGGTAGAGCACATGTGTCTGGATAATGAAACTGGACTAGATCCTTCTGGCATAAGGGTCCGAGCAGTAGCTGGGCTTGTGGCTGCTGATTATTTTGCTCCAGGGTATTTTGTATGGGCAGTTCTAATTGCTAACTTGGCTAGCATCGGTTATGAGGAGAAAAACATGTATATGGCTTCATATGATTGGAGAATCTCATTTCAGAATACTGAGGTATTGTTGTAACTTCTCTCGTAATATAAAAATTTCGTTGATTATGCATCTCTGTTTTTTCTGTTTTTTTCTTGTTTTCTGAGCATGGACCTCTGTTCTCATTTGAATATTCTATGCACTGATTTTGTCATTTTGTTAAACTCAATTTATCAGGTACGGGATCAAACATTAAGCCAGATAAAAAGTAAGATAGAGCTGATGGTTGCTACAAGTGGTGGCAAAAAGGCAGTTATAGTTCCTCATTCAATGGGTGTATTGTATTTTCTGCATTTTATGAAGTGGGTTGAGGCACCAGCTCCAATGGGCGGAGGGGGAGGACCAGATTGGTGTTCTAAGCATATAAAGGCGGTGATGAATATCGGTGGACCATTTTTGGGTGTTCCAAAAGCTGTTGCAGGGCTTTTCTCTGCTGAAGCCAAGGATGTTGCAGTTGCCAGGTTTTTTTGTTAGTTTTTATGCTTAATGATGATTAATAACGTGGAAATGACCTTTGCTTGTTGATTTGAGTTTAGGTTGATAGTGTTATATTTTGAATAGTGGGTGGGGAATTTGTGTGCCTGATGTAAATCAATTTGCTTGCTTAGAGCATTCCTATTAAACTAGCCAAACTTTAGCTCAATAATAGTTTAAAAAATTCACTTTTTTCTATTTTTGACAAATGTTTATACACTTCATTTAAATATTCTTTCTTTATTCTTATAGTAGGTATGTTCTTATGAAAATTCATTCCTCTTCCCTTAGTAATTATTTTTCAAGTATATCAATGATGGTGGATCTACTGGGATTTCTTTTCTAATTTATTTATTTATTTATTGGTTACTTCTCATTTATTTCCTTTTTGTTTTTAATTTAAAAATAAAAATTTATCTCCTTATATCTTAAAAAATGCAGGGCTATTGCACCAGGTTTCTTGGATAATGATCTATTTCGGCTCCAAACATTGCAATATGTAATGAAGATGAGCCGCACGTGGGATTCAACCATGTCAATGATACCCAAAGGTGGGGACACCATATGGGGTGATCTTGATTGGTCCCCAGAGGAAGGTTGTGTTCCTAGCCAGAGAAGGCGAAGAAACAATGATACCCAGTTGGCAAGACAAAATGTGACAGAAAATCTGGCTTCACAATCAAGAAATGTTAAATATGGGAGGATTATATCATTTGGTAAAGAAGTGGCAGAAGCAGAGTCGTCTGATATTGAGAGGACTGACTTTCGGGTAAGGCTACGTATTCCCAAAATTCATTTTCTAGATGTAGACATACTGCAGGTTTTAAAACCTGGATTTTGAAAATCTCAAGAGAGTCTCTGCCAAGGGGCCACAAAATTGATAATAAGTGATGAGATATTGAGCTAGAAGGTAGTACTAAATTAGGATGGAGAAGAAGTTTAAGGAGCTAATGGTTTTCTTCTGCATGTACATATGGATCTGTGCCTGTCTTCGTTTTCAAACCACATGTTTTTGAAGCCGCTAAATCAAACGGACCCTTATTTCTTTGTGCCCTAATATTGAAGTTTCTAGCTTGTTTTATTCTTTACTAGGGAAATAGAAAAGGAGTAAGGTTTTCTCTTCGATTTTCATTTGGTTTGCAAATGAGGAGAGGAAGGATAGGAAACCTAGGAAAATGTTATATATATTAACACACCGTAAGATTAAATAATATAGTGGAGTGATAATTATCAACTGAGGTATTACTGAAGTTGATAATCAGAGAGAAGTAGAGCTCATTGAAAGTGGGGCTAGCATATTTAAAGTTTTACTGAGGTTCACCAAAAGTTCCACTTAGAATAAGTGAGATTGTAAAGAGTTGGGGCAAAGAGAGGACAAAGTGTACTTTGGCTTTGTTTACCCTTAGGTAATTGCACGGAGGAAAAATATTTTTGGATCAGTTTGGTAAAGTTTTGAGAAGTTCATCGAAAGTTCATGGCGGCAACCGCGATGCCGTTAGTTGTTCATGATAATTATTTTTTGAGAAGTATTTTGTTTTCTTAAAAAAAGGTTTGTGGTTTGTTTTGAAAAGTGTGTTAGTAGTGGGCCCCATTTGAAAATCTATTTGGTTAACTTATGATTAAAAGGAGTTTTTAGTGTTTGAGAAGTGAAAATAGCTTGTGAGAAGTTTGGCAAACAAATTCTCTCTTCCTTTTTATATGTTATTTTCTCTAACCAAAAGTAAATTATGTGAATTCTTATCTTTAATTTGCACAGGAATACAATGTCTTCTGCTCATATGTTTGCTCAACGTTGATCAGCTTTTTAAGCAACAATTGTTTGTTTCAATTATTTTATTCCAAATCTTTACATTTGATGTTCTTAGTTATTTGTTAACGTGCAGGATGCCATTAAGGGTCGCAATGTTGCAAATTCTACTTGTCGTGATGTGTGGACTGAATACCATGACATGGGAATTGAGGGTGTCAGAGCTGTTGCAGAACATAAAGTTTACACTGCTAGTTCAGTTTTAGATCTGTTTCATTTTGTTGCTCCAAAAATGATGGCACGTGGCAGTGCTCATTTTTCTTTTGGAATTGCTGACAATTTGGATGACCCAAAATACAACCATTATAAATATTGGTCAAATCCCTTGGAGACAAGGTGAGAGTCTTTGTATACTGATGTTTTGAGTTTTTCTTATCATTTTTGTGTGAATTGACTTTCTTGGTAACAATTTCAGAATATACATTTCTAATTATAATGTTGATCATCTTCTCAATTAGTATAATATTTAATTGAAATGGGAGGTGAATTACGGAGACAATGTTTGAACCTAAAATCTTTGTTTCGATACTATGTCAAATCATCAAATGTCCAAAAAGTTTAAGCTAATAAAAATGGTTAATTTAATTGTTTAGTTAATCTTCTAATACACTCTCTTTGTATGATGGCTTGTATTAGTTTAAGTTTTTGGGATAAATAATAATTCAATATGGTACCAGAGCAAAGATAATGAGTTCGACCCTTCACTCTTAGTTTACCTCTCATTTCAATCAAACGTTTTACGTGTTGGACTTCACATATTGAAGGAGAGTTTGAGCCCACATGAGGGAGGGTGTTACAGTTTGCTATTAGTTTAATTGTTTGAAATAAGTAGTCATACAATTGTGATAGTATTCATACTTTGGAGGCTATTATCCCCTGGCTGATCACTCTATTACTTTGCTTGGTCAATGTTGTGGGTTCTACAGATTGCCAGATGCTCCTGACAT
Source organism: Carpinus fangiana (assembly GCA_006937295.1). NCBI lineage: Eukaryota > Viridiplantae > Streptophyta > Magnoliopsida > Fagales > Betulaceae > Carpinus > Carpinus fangiana. Next base: position 51,588,459 of record CM017321.1, read on the forward strand.
GGAAATCTTTTCAATGTATGGAGTTGGTATACCAACAGAAAGAGGCTATGTTTACAAGCAATCTACTTCTGCTGAATGCTACATTCCATTTCAGATTGATCCTACAGCCGACAGTGAAGATGAAGATGGCTGTCTGAAGGATGGAGTCTACACTGTTGAGGGGGATGAGACTGTGCCTGTTTTAAGTGCAGGCTTCATGTGTGCAAAAGGATGGCGTGGGAAAACAAGATTTAATCCTTCAGGAATCCGAACATACAATAGGGAGTATGATCATTCTCCTCCAGCTAGTCTGCTAGAGGGCCGGGGCACCCAAAGTGGTGCTCATGTTGATATAATGGGAAATTTTGCCTTAATCGAGGATATTATTAGGGTGGCAGCTGGGGCTACAGGGGAAGACTTGGGAGGTGATCAGGTTTACACAGAAATCTTCAAATGGTCTGAGAAGATAAATGTACAGTTGTGATTTCATCTCGTGTACTATTATTATCTGTTTTTAATGATTATTTGAGAAGGGAAAACAAAAAAGGGTTGTGATTTCTTCTCATGTGTACTATTATTATCTGTTTTTGATGATTATTTGAGAAGGGAAAACAAAAAAGGTTATTAAATTGTATTCCAACTTATATATAATTTTACCCATACGAACATACATTTCATTTCTATGCTCTTGGATATAGTGTCTTTCTTATTCTGTGACCACTTGGGCATAATATCTTGTTATGATATCTGCAATCCTAATTGAATGACAACTAGATATGTCCCAAATTGATCACTCCACCAATTCCATGCGATTGATCAAAAGTGCGATTTTAAATAAAATCGTAAAAAATATATTGTTTGGAATTACGATTTTAACAAATTACGATTTGAAAATGTAAAAAAAAATGTGTTCTCATATCGCAAGCGAGGATTGCAATTTTTAAAACATACAATTTTAAAGGTTAAACTTTAATTTTAAATACTAAATTGCGATTTTATCAAATGTTTAAGTGTTTTTAAATTGCAAACTCAAACGAACCCAAAATTGAGCAGTTAACATCCAAAAAGTTGTAGGTTTTTTTAGTTCAAATTACGTTTTTAAAATATTACAATTTAAAAGCGTAGAAAAATGTGATCTCTCTCTTCTTCTTTTTTTTTTTTTTTCTTTTTTTCTTTTCTTTTTACTCTCTCCTATAAAATCTAAATATGAGAGGAGGAGGGAGGTCCCTTCCTACTCTCCCCCTCCCCCTTCTACTTTTTTTTTTTTTTTTGGGTTTCTTCATGTTTTTTAGGTGTTTTCTGGCTATAAAGCAGCAACGCTAGCCTCTTTTGTTTGCCCTTCAAGGTACTGTGTCGTCCATCTCCTCTGCCCGTTTCACCATGCGCTAACGCTGGCTAGTGTCTATCATCTTCTCCACTTCAGTAGCTGCTGTTTTGTTGGCTATTTTGATGTTTTGAATACGAATTTTTTTCTCCATAGATCTACTCTCATGGGCGATTGATCTATAAGAAGAATGATGTAGTTTCCTGACTGATGGGTTGAGGAAGAATATATCGGTATGAGATTTTTTCTCTCACGGCCAAAAAATAAAGATTTAGAAGTATAGCTAACCATACTTTAGATCTAAACTGCCTAGGAGTAGATATGTCTTAACAGGTAGTGGTATATGGGTTAGCGAAAAAAGTCTTAGCTCATATATCATTATTGTATTTATGATGTTATAATCTTATAGTTTTTTAGCTATGTTCTTTCAGAGTTTAAGCTTTGTGATGTAAGAGCTTTATATTCCTAATTGTTTATCAATGGAATTGCAATTATTCTAACAAAAAAAAAAGTGTTTTTAAATTGTAAGCAAGATATACTATTTGTAAAAACAAAATTAAAATGCAATTTTATCATGTGTTTTTAAATTGCAAACTCAACGTCAAAAGTTGTAGCTTTTCCTGATGGATGATGTATCATGTATGTATGTCCGTGTATTCATGTTTTCGGTATGGTACGAAATTGATCAGATGTAAGACAGCAAAAGAGATTTTTATGCCATTTGAGATGCCCTGCATTAAAGAAGTTGCAGGTTCAGGGTACCTTGAATCTTGATAATGTTTGATCCTTTTCGTGCATCTAAATTGCTTTTATTTTGTTTTATTTATTTTGGCGTAAAATAATTTTTAATTTTTTTGATATTTGTTACGATATAAAATAATAGCAAATAAAAAATATTTATTATTTGACAAAATGAAAACGTGTATATATATATAATTGTGATTTTCTATACGTTCCAAACACCGTAAAATATTTACAGGAAATAATTTTTTAGAAAAAATATTTTTATTTTTTGACGAAAAAACATTTTATGTCGAAACAAACGAAACATAGTTAAAAAATCACCAAAAATCTTAATCATATAGATTAATTTTTTATCACTATTTATCCCATAAGTGGGTCAGAATAAATTGTGGAGTAAATGTTTGCACTCATAACTTTGAGAGCGTCTTGAGTAAGGCTGTTACACAAAATGTGGTTTTTGTGCAACCAATAAGAAGGTGACACATTAGCCTATCATCCTAAACTTACACTTATGAAAAACATTCAACTACACCAGATTATACCAAATTTAAGTTAAAAAATTAATTAATTTTTTTCTAAACAAAATTAAAAAGCCAGAGGAGGAGGAGCCTCCCCCTAGGGGTAGCCGGCGCAGCCTCCCCAGGCTTGGGCATGGTCGCGCGGCCACCCCAGATGCCTCCATATTCTTTCTCTCCATTCTCTCCCTCATCCTTTTCCTCTCCCTCGCCTCCGCCATTGAAGACTCCCCAGCCCAACAACCCATTACCAACGACCCCTCCTCCTTTGCCCCGTCTGAGATTCGCCAAGCCTGCAAGGCCACACGCTTCCTTGTAGACTGCGAGAGTTCTTTGACAATTTCCAACCATGTGCCCTGCAATCCCACCTTTCTCCAACTCATCCAGTTGGCCATATGGGTCTCCTCCCAAAACCTCCACACCACCCAGTCCATGGTCAAGTCCATTATGAACTCCTCCGCCTCTAGCTAGAATCGCACCGCTGCCGCCAATAACTGTCTCGAGGCCCTCAACAACTTCGAATACCATATCATCCAGACCTCCAATGATGCCCTGTGCAGCAGGGCTGTAAGTGAAGAGATGAGGTGGCAGCTGGTATGAAAGACAGTTGGCAATTGATTAGAGAGGCAGGGAAGAGCGGCATCAACTATTTGACAGTTATGTTAGTTGGACTGTTAGGCTGTTAGTAGTTAGTTGCTTGCTGTTATGAGAGTTAATTGTTGTTATTTTGTTAACAGTGAGTTAGTTGGTTGAGCGAAATATTGTAGAGTATAAAACTAGTAGTTAATTCTTTGTTTAGTTAGCTTTTGATTGTTGTAAGTTNAATTGCTTTTATTTTGTTTTATTTATTTTGGCGTAAAATAATTTTTAATTTTTTTGATATTTGTTACGATATAAAATAATAACAAATAAAAAATATTTATTATTTGACAAAATGAAAACGTGTATATATATATAATTGTGATTTTCTATACGTTCCAAACACCGTAAAATATTTACAGGAAATAATTTTTTAGAAAAAATATTTTTATTTTTTGACGAAAAAACGTTTTATGTCGAAACAAACGAAACATTGTTAAAAAATCACCAAAAATCTTAATCATATAGATTAATTTTTTATCACTATTTATCCCATAAGTGGGTCAGAATAAATTGTGGAGTAAATGTTTGCACTCATAACTTTGAGAGCGTCTTAGGTAAGGCTGTTACACAAAAGGTGGTTTTTGTGCAACCAATAAAAAGGTGACACATTAGCCTATCATCCTAAACTTACACTTATGAAAAACATTCAACTACATTAGATTATACAAAATTTAAGTTAAAAAATTAATTAATTTTTTTCTAAACAAAATTAAAAAGCCAGGGGAGGAGGAGCCTCCCCCTAGGGGTAGCCGGCGCAGCCTCCCCAGGCTTGGGTATGGCCGCGTGGCCACCCCAGATGCCTCCGTATTCTTTCTCTCCATTCTCTCCCTCATCCTTTTCCTCTCCCTCGCCTCCGCCATTGAAGACTCCCCAGCCCAACAACCCATTACCAACGACCCCTCCTCCTTTGCCCCGCCTGAGATTCACCAAGCCTGCAAGGCCACACGCTTCCTTGTAGACTGCGAGAGTTCTTTGACAATTTCCAACCATGTGCCCGGCAATCCCACCTTTCTCCAGCTCATCCAGTTGGCCATATGGGTCTCCTCCCAAAACCTCCACACCACCCAGTCCATGGTCAAGTCCATTATGAACTCCTCCGCCTCTAGCTAGAATAGCACCGCTACCGCCAATAACTGTCTCGAGGCCCTCAACAACTCCGAATACCATATCATCCAGACCTCCAATGATGCCCTGCCAAATGGTAGGGATTTGATTTGACCATCCCCAGACCTGTGGGAGGTTGCGCCAACCACCTCCAAGCCTTTGGGTGGCTGCGCCAGCCACCCCAAATGGCTTGGGGTGGCTGCGTCGGCCACCCCGTATGGCCACGGGGTGGCTGGCGATCCACCCTTTATTTTATTTTTAAATTAATCAGCTTTTTAAGTTTTATTTCTAATATTTGGTAAATAATTAGGTGTTTTGGTTTTTTTTTCTTATCATGTTTTTTGGCTGATGTGTCATGCACTAATTGATGGGCACAAAAGTGGTCTTTTGTATAATCTCCTTATATAAGTTATTCTCCATAACTTTTATTTTAATATTATGTTAAATTACGATTTTTTTCAAAAAATGAAGCTGATAAGAATGTGTGATTTAAATATTTAACATGTCAAAAAAAATAAATATTTAAATATTTAAACAATTTCAAAACCCCAAAACGTGCTTGATTAATTTTAGTCTTGTAACTAATATTTTCTTTAAATAATATTAAAAATAATATTTTTATTTTACAACTATCCAACAAATAACAATTCAAATGTTAGCTCTAACTATCTTCGTAAAAAACTAATTTCTAGCTGTATATATATATATATACTGCTAATGTGTCAGCATTAGCAGTATATTTTTTTGCTGATGTGTCAGCATTACTAATATTATTTTTTTAATATTTTTTTAAATATAAAAAAATAATATTAGAAATTATATTTTTATCTAGAACTATTTTATATAACTAATTTGGATCAGTTTGTTTTAAAAAGAAATTTTAACCGTTGGTTGACATTCCCACGTTATCATTGTGGACTAGTCAATCAGGTTATATCCTACGCACGCACGCACGGAATTGCTCCACCCTTTCATTTGGAAGCATCATATAGCGCTCTAAACTCTCCTCTTTCTCCCTTTCGCAAACTCTTCAAAATCAAACCCTCTCTCTCTCTCGATCACACCGAGACCGAGACCCCGCTTCTCTCTCTCTCTCTCTCCCTCCCTCACAATCTCCAATCACGTCGTGATTCAACGCTTTGATACCCAAATTCTCCTCCTTTTCGAATCCCTCCCCCACCTAAATCGCCCCTATTCCTAACCCTAACTCACTGATTCTAACTCGGAGCAGCGGCATCAGCGTAATTTTAGGCTAGATTGGCTTAAGCTTTTTGAGGTAAGAAGGGATCCTATTTCGAAGTCCATTTTTTTAATGCTAAATTTCCTTTACGGTCGAGTTTAGTTTACTCTCTTTGATATTTTTCACTTAATTTATTTCTTTAGCTGTGTCCTCTGTTTGGTTGTTGAGAAAAACTGTTGGAGAATATGACATTTTTGGCCTTTTTTCAAGGCCCTTAAGTAAAGCAGTTCTAGTGGACTTCCTAAACTAGAGGTTTTAGTTTCTATTTTGGGCTTTCAGCTGATAAAAATTCAAAATGTGATCATACAATATGCATACATACATTCAAGGAAACATATATAGATATTTGTATATAAGAGAGAGGGAGAGAGAGAGGTGTGTGTCTCTATATGCATATATGTTGTTTATGTGTGGAATGCTATAATCATGATTTCTTTTATGTATTGTGCTTTGGTGCTCCTTTTTCTGTACATTGATTTTAACTGCTTTTAGCACTTCGAATGTGTGTATTAATTAGTTTTGTGTCATGAATGGATTTTATCATCAATGGTTGGGAAGTCTTATTTGATGTGTTTAAGGAGTGATGCTACAAGTCCCTATTTTGTCACTTTTGTGTCTCTCCAAAAATGATATGAATCTTAAAATCACCATTGGGCTTGTGATGATCAATATTAGATTTTGATCAAGTGGTGATTTTAAAAGCCACCTTATTCTTTGATTGACACAAGAGCGACTTATAGAATTACTCGTGATTAAGTGTTACTTTTGCTGTACATTGATTTGAATTGCTTGTAGCTTTCTTTTTGTTTACTCAATTTTTTGGCAGTTAGAGCCTTAGTGGCAATGCATGTGCCAAAAGTAACACCACTTTGATATATATTCATGCCTATGCATATACACAGATACTTATTATGTTTATGTTTATTTGGACTTGGGTTGTTCGTGGTTTCCTTTGACTAATAAAGTTGTATTCATTGTTCTCCATTATGAAGGTGTTGGTTGGAACTTCAAAGGGCTTCTTAGTGGGTGGTTCCCATCATTAAAAGGTATTCTCTTATTTACATTACTGAACTATGACGTTTTATGTGTCTTCGCTGTTGAAGTTTACCTAGCGGGTGTCAGGCAGGCCTTCTAGGAATGGTTTTTTTGTTTTTTGTTTTATTTTATTTTATTTGGTGGGGGGGTGTCATGTTGTGCATTTTAGAATCTTGTTTAAAAGATAAGCGATTCTTCTAAATCATTGATCAGACATGTATCTATCTTTTATTTTATATTATTATGATTTTTTTTTTATATATATTTGTGCATGCATATATTCCTGTTTACAACTTGTAAAAGCTTGCAGATGTACAAATGTGTAATGCTTGTTTCCAATGTGTTTCATTTATTTAAGTTTATAAGGTTTTCCTCTTTGTGCTCTTCTGCATGTCACAAACCTAATAATAGCTTAAGATGCGTTCTCATCTATGAATCTACAAAGATATATTTTGGCCATGTTCTGATGTCCATAGTTGTGGGAATTGTGTGCCTAACAACCTTTGTTTCCGGGTGGTGTTTTAATGAGGTTCATTGGTTGTATGGGCTGAGTTTGTGGAAAAATATTAGGAGGGTTTGGATGGAGTTTTCTAGACATACCAGATTTGAGGTGGGAGATGGTTCCAAAATTAAACTATGGCCCGACAAGTGGTATGTGGATTAGGTCCTTAAGGATATTTTCCCAGATTTGTATAGTATTGCTTGTGTGAAGGATGATTCCGTGGTAGATTACTTGGAGTTATCCAATGATTCCCATCAGTGGAATGTGAGGTGGATGTCTTTGCTTCGTTTTTTAAGCTGGTTGTACTCCTTTGTATTGAGATAGGGAGGATAAGACATGCTTTGTTGGGATCCCTCCCAAGATGTGGAAGTTTGACATTAGATTGTTCTACAACATCCTTGTACCTTACATAGCTCCCCCCCTTCACTTGGAAGAGTATTCGGCAGAATAAGGTCCCCTTGAGAGCGGCACGTTTTTGCTTGGACAACCACCCTAGGGAAGGTCCTCACCATGGATAACCTAAGGAAACGGCATGTTATTGTTGTAGACTGGTGTTGTATGTGTAAGAGGGGAGAGGAATTTGTGGATCACCTCCTTTTCCATTGTGAGATCGTCAGCGCCTTGTGGAGTGCTATTTTCAGTCATGTTGGGTTAGCTTGGGCCATGCCTAAGAGATTAGTAAACCTTTTTGCTTGTTAGATTTTAATTTGTTTAGTTTTCATGATTTTTCTGACTTGTTTTCTCTTTCTAGCTAGGTGTTTCTTTTGTATGGTTCATGTGTACTTGAGTTGTGCCTTTGCACTTTTAATGATGTTTCATTTATTTCTTAAAAAAAAAAGCCTTTGTTGCTGGACAGTGGACATGGCGATTCCTGAATTTGGACTCAAAACACAATCCTAGATGTACCTTAGAAATTTTTTGTATAGACATGGTGGTAGAAAGATCTGTAGACTGCTGTCTTAATGGGCTTAGACAATCTACAGTGCATTAGTCCAATAAGGGGTTATGGCTCAATGAAGATCAGCCTCTTAGAAAGTTTGCATTTACTTGGGATATCTCAATGGGGAGTCCCCTTTGTGCCAGTATTTATCAGTTTCTTTCACTGAGTAAGCTGAAAGAGATTCTCTCAGATTTTGATTCAGGAGTCAATAGTTGAATGAATTACTTCCTCTTTTGGCCCTCTGATCACGTCAAAATGGTCTGGCATTACTCTTTCTTTTACTTTTCATGTAATGACTAATCATAAGCCCTGTTTCATCATTATTGTGTTTCTTTTTGTGGACAATCGATAATTGATATATGAAATAGCTACCTACTATCTGATTCCTTTTATTACAGTCAAATGACTCGAGCTGGTTTCAGAATTTTTTGATATAGGTCAAAGGCTGTTGCTGAGGATGAATCTACAACAAGCTGTGCAACCTAAATTATCTGCTAATGGTTTTGGCCGTCGAAGAGGTGAAAGAGAAGTAGGCACTAGGCTGGAGAATAAGTCCCAGTCGGGAAAATCAAATCCCAGCAGATCAACAAATACTGGTGAATATCTCAGACCTGGATTGCTTTCAGTCTTACTTTATATTCTACTTATTCAGTGGCTGGTATAGGGGCAATGACTGGTGGCAAAGCTGGCGGTTATGGGAGTCCTTCACGTGACAGGGTAATATATGTAACTACTAGACTTATTGGGCATCAAGTGGAAGTCCAGGTGAAAGATGGGTCTATATACTCTGGAATATTTCATGCAACAAACACTACTGAAAAAGATTTTGGTATGTTTTATTGGATTTGGTTTTGTTTAAGAGATTATGTTTTTGACTTTTAGTGCTGTAAATGGATCCAGTTCCTGGTTTCCGTGGAAGTCTTTTCTAGAACACATGCAATTCTCTTCGTCAATAACATCCACTTGCTTGTAATCCTCAGGAATCATCTTGAAAATGGCGCGCTTGACAAAGGATTGTTCTGTACGAGGGCAGAAGGCTACTGCAGAGTTTGTTAGCAAGGCTCCTTCAAAGACTTTTATCATACCTGGCAAAGAGCTTGTACAAGTTGTTGCAAAGGTTCTGCTGCATTTATTGTATAGTTGTTTTTGAAAATCAGCAATCTCAAATGTTGTTTCTACTAGTGATTTGATTGGTTGATATGTACTTCTTAAAAAAAAAAGATGATTAGTTGATATGTTGTTGTTTTGTTAAAATAATGAATGGCTTGTTATGTTAAGTCGATAGTCATGATTGTGTAATAGAGAAATCTTAGCCTTGTGTCAGATGTTGTGGCTAAGTTTGTATTTTATCTATCTAATTGGGTTTAATGTTGATGTTGCCAGGGGGTGTCTGTAACCAGGGATGAGTTATCGCATGAAGTCCAACATGAAAAGCAGCCGGAGCTTATGCTGGACTCCTCCATATCACAATCTCGATATGTTGAGATGGAGAGAGAACTAGAACCCTGGGTCCCTGGTGAAGATGATCCTCGATTTCCTGAACTGGATAATATATTTGATGACCGTTGGAATAGGTTGTTATAATAACTATTTCTTTCCCCAAATATCTTGGTAATTGTTCTACAGTTCTGATAACTTCTCTTCTTGAATAGGATCACATGAGGACTGTTTATTTTTCATTACCAGGCTTTTCTTCATTTATTTATATTGTGGCATCAAACTTACTTCTAAGTTTTAAATTGGTCTTCCCCCATTTATGATTACCCTGATTAAATTGCTATTTGGAATTGTTTGACGTGATATTATTCTGTAATGTAACTTTGGTCTGATGGATTTTAATTGAGAGCACCAGTTTAAATCATACCAGACATACACTTATAAGTGCGTGAGCACACACGCACGTACAGTTGAATACCTAAATATATGCATTTGTATGTCTTCTGCCTTTTGTGTGTTTCCATGACTCAGTCGTATTCAAATTGCTGCTTGAATAGGAGAAAGCAAAACTAAGTGGCTAGTTATTTCCCTTATTAGAGGAAGCAATAAGGTCTGCATTAGGCGCCATGAGAACCAATGAAAGTTAAGAAATTTTTCTTGAGGAGTTTTGATAAGACTGCAGGCTTCTGATTTAGCAAAGAATATGGCTTTATGTAGCATAAAATGGTGGAAAAGTGGCATTGCTTTTCCCAATGGTTGGAATAAGCCTTACTTGAGCAATAGTTGATATTGTAATGAATATTTAAGTTTTTAAGCATTTGGGATCTTTCTTTTTAATTTTTTTACTGTCTTTTTAGCACTTATGTTTTGTGGCTTGTGGCTACTTTATGAGTTTTATATTGTTTTCTTCGTAGGGGCTGGGATCAGTTTGAAACCAATGAAACATTATTTGGAGTAAAAAGCACATTTGATGAGGAAATCTATACAACAAAACTTGAGAGAGGTCCTAATATGGATGAGTTGGAAAAGAAAGCTTTAAGAATAGCTAGAGAAATTGAGGGCGAGGAAACCCGAGATCTTCATTTAGCAGAGGTGAGGTTATTCTAGAATCATTTTCTTCCTCTATAGTTTATTTTCTTCATTAAGGTCTCTCCAAACTTCATTCATGTTTCATGTTGATTTTTTCTAACAGGAGAGAGGCATTTCTTTGCATGAAGATTTTGATATTGATGAGGAGACTAGATACTCTTCTGTCTACAGGGGTAAGGGGGTTGACGATAGTGAGTATGAAGAACATGAAGATATGTTGTTGGATTCATGTAATATGGAAACTTTTGGTGGTTCTGATTCTGCCACTAAGAGCTCCATTGGGAAAAGCAATGATGGAGCTCGGACTTCGTCAGGCTCTTCCTCTAAGGTAGTTCCTCATTACTCTTATTTTGTTTAATTTTATGCTATCTTGATTAGTTGTTGTAATATGACTATGTTCTGATCAATTATACTCAAGATAGTTATATGTTGATGATTTGTGGACCAATTGTCGGAAGGAGATTTGTTTGGAATTTCAAATTTAAACTGCTTAACCTTACATGCTATGTGTTTCTTTTCTAGGGTTGGTTATAATATTCCACTCGCATGATAACTCAACCTCTATGAAACATGATCAGGTAGAGTACCTAAGAGATTTTGAAGTAGGACTTGGACTCCAAATGTGAAACTATGATACCCAAACCCAATCCTATAACAAATAAAGACCTAGTATAAGCACTTAATGACATAAGTCAACCAAAAATAATACCACATGTGCATGGGTTGACCTTTTGTTTTTGTTTTTCTTCAGAATTATTCTAATTAATCATTGCCAAACACCCCCTTTTCACTTTTCCTATGTCAGATATGGTATTAGAACTCTTTGGTCCTATGCCAATTTGGTATTAGAGGTTTTCATTCTACAGTTTTAACCCAGGTGCATCCAGGAGTTTCAGGTTTATAAGACATCCTATATGGTAATATCATGGTCAATTTAGTTGCTTGAAACTTGTAATATGTAGATGTTACTTCATCTTTGAAGTGTAAATTGTGTCTACAGCACTGTTCTTATGACTTTGGGGCTTTTATTCTAGCCTTGCTTCCCACGTTTGTGATTTTTGTAGTGCCAGGTTGATTGCTAGCAACGATGTACTAATATCCTTACCAAGCTTGATAAGATTGATTTTTGAATGATCTGTCATTTATGTATCTGTGTGGGACAGTCATGGTGCCTTTCCTTTCCCAATGTTTGAGCTCTCTATTTTCAGAGAGGCTCATAGTCTCATAAACATTAGAGATTCTCTTTTGCATTCTGAAGTATTGGTTTATTTTTCATTATGATTTTCTCAGTTAAAATGCAAGGTCTTAGATAAGCGATTAGGTGTGTATGGCAACTCACTTGTTAGGGAGATACATGGATTTTCTCTCTTTTGTTACATCATATCTAGAAGGTTCTTACAACAGCTTTTACTACAACAAATTTCTTGAATCTAACCATGACTCTGAATATGTAGTGCTTGGTATTGTGGTTTTTTTATTAGTAGCTATTTCCGTCCGAGTATGAATTTCTCTGCTCAAAACATGGTAGAGTTTACCCCGAAACATACTCCTATGATCCTTTATTCTGAGGCCATCCAATTTTCAAATCAATCGAACTTTGTTATGGGCTTCTGAATCTTAATCCAATACAGCAATAGGTTCTTCTTCTTCTTCTCTCTCTCTCTCTCTCTCTCTTTTGTTGTTGTTGTTGTTGCAGTTCTCAGAGTTTTCGAAGGTATTTCTGCTGTTTAGCTGGCCATTATGTCTTTAACGATGATTTTTTTTTTTGGGTGCAGGATCAAGCACATTCTTCCCAATCAAATACTGGCTTGGATGTATGCCGCTTTGGTTCTCATGATCACGCTAAACAGCTGGCATCTGAACTTCCTTTTAAAAGCCTTCCTGCTTCAGATGGCGAAAGCAGGTTTTTCATATTTGCTTGTTATATGTTGTATTAATTAGTTGTTTCCTTGAGGTATTAATTGCATATGGCTTCATAAGAATGGGTTTACCAAATGGTAAGCTTTAGGTTTTGTCCTTTTTTTGTTTACTAAATTTAGCATTGAAAATTGCAGGGTCCATGAGAATCGAGTCAGTGAACATGGAGACAATAATAATGCCAAGGAGTTGGAAGAGAAGAAGATGGTGAGCTGAAATTCCTTAACTAATATCTTTTCCTCGTGGCTGGAGGTGCCTCATGATTGCTTTAGACGCTTTCAGCGTACATGTTTTGTGTTGTTTTATTCATAAAAAAATGCTGTGTTTTTTGTTAATCCTAATGCAGCTAGGAGAGGATGCACAGTTGTCAAAGCCTGAGGGTGAGTGAAATTTCTTGCCCATATATGCCTGCCAAGTATTAACTCCAAATGCAGTTATTCAAATACCTGGCTACTTGAGTTTAAGCATGAAAATAATGCTCATGAGACGTTAATATCCAACTCAAAATGCGATTTTGATCATTGAACGGTGTTAGATTTCAATTCCATTCGTGAACTATTGATTGTTTTGATTTAATCCTTGAAGTTTTAAAAACAATTTGTTCCTTATTTTGCTGTAGTATCACTGTACAAACAACAATAATTATTGATACACTTTCTGTACATGTGTTCTTCAAATGCTAACAAGACACGTCAGGACACATACTGGTTTCACAAAATCAGAAGATCTGGGAACATGAATATATTATTTGGAGAAACAGCACATTGTGGTCCCACATGTTCTATTATTGTGAGATGAGTATGGCCTAATATGTCATGTTAACATTATAAGGATGTGTAAAAATTTTTTTTTACATTAACAATTACTCTTACTGTATTGCTTTTCTAAGAAGGGAGCTTACTTTAATCAGTTATTGTGCTTTCTCAACTTTTTCCCCAAATCGGTTATATTATCTTCTGTGTGCTGCATAATGGTTTTTTTGGTGCAGTCTCAAACATAGTCTTAAACTATGACACATGTTTTATGTAGATTCACGGCCATCACTGATTAAGAAGAAAGATGGCTCTGATATAGGGGGATTATCCCCTGATGCCACCTCTTACGCTGCATCATCTGGTGTTCTATCGAAGGGTCATGAAAAGATGAGTTTTCCTGGTGAACATTCTGATAGTATTGTATCTGGGAAATTGCATGGAGAACCACAATCTCTAAACCCTCGTGGACAACCAGGTAGTTCTGCATCATCCAGTTCCGATTGTGCAGGCAGTGCCCTGGCTTTAAGTGGGCCTGGTTTATCACCAAGTTCATCAGTGGGTTCTATATCTTCTGAAAAGTCTAAGGTATAATTGATTAGATCTTGAAGGTTTTAGTTGCTTAATTGACATCAGGACACGGAGTAGGTCAAACACATGGGATTTTTAGTAAAAATATAAAGCTTGTATTATTAATACTTGCTTGTATGCGTTCCTTGTTCTTTTGTTAATTAATGTGTGTTTTTCAATTTTGTTATCAGGAATTTAAACTTAATCCTAATGCAAAGAGCTTTGTTCCATCTCAACCGCCTGTTAGGCCTCATTCCCCTGCTTCCGATGGCTCTTTCTATTTTCCACCAAATGTCCCTGTGCCGCATATGTCTGGCATGCCCCTTGGAGTAAGTGCGCTTCATACAACTTAAAATCCCCCCCTCCCAAAAAAGAAAGTTTCATCATATATCAAGTTTAAACAGTTTAAGCTTCTGTCTTTCCTTTTTTAAGTTCAAAGAATTTATTTTCAAAACACCCTTTGATAGGTATTAATATGATAATTGTTCTTTGCATTTGGCTCTACTTGTTTATGCTTATGAAGTTATGGCTATCTTTCCATGGTGTGAACAGATTGGACCCTCCTATCCTGGGCACCAGCCTGTTATATATCCACAGCTTGCACCAATGCAGTCACCGCCATATTTCCATGCTAATGGGCCTCAGGTGCGACATTATTCACAACTTATTCTTATGAAGACGTTATCTTAGTATTTAAATTAAAATCTTGCTAGTGATTACTTTATATCTCTATATTTGCACAGTATGGGCCACAGATGCTTGTTGGCCACCCTAGGCAGCAGCAAGTCTTGTACATGCCAAGCTACCAACCTGTAAGCAATTCCGATCATCTTCTTGAAAATTAATCTCTCTTTATAAATGTGATACGTTGATGCATATATCCTTGCCATGAGGGACACTGTTGGAGCATCCAGTATGCTTGGGGTAGATTTTAGGCAAGTAATGGAATCGTTTGTTTTTACTTTTACAGGAAATGCCATACAAAGGCCGAGATTTTTAGCTGTTTGGCTGGCCAATTTACGGAGACAGGTTTATCAAGTCATACCTCAAAAGTGCTTAAATTTTCCGTTTATCTCAAACATCACAAATGGTCATGACATGATGGCTTGGGGCGCAACTATGCTTTTTATTTAACTTTGAGAAAAAGTTTTCTAATTCGTGACTACTGTAGTCGGTGAACAATGGTTGTTTATTGATTTTTCTTCTTCTTCTTCTTCTTGATATTAAATCCCAAAAATAATTATTGTTCCTTGTGTTATATCGGTGGCCAAAAACTTGAAATGACAATGCTTTGAGTGATAGTCTAGCTTCAGTAACTAAATAAATGAGATTTTAATTGTGTACAAGTTGATTATTATGATCAAGTCTTGACTAGTCTTTATAATTTCAGTTAATAAAATAATGTTTCCACCTGATAAAGAGCCTGAGTGGCCTCAAATATCCCTGGCTCTTGTTTATGTCATAGCAATGTATAATTCTGCATTTTTTTTTAATAATTTAATATGGGCAGGATTACCATCTATTTATTTATTTATTGTGGGAATGGATTTTANGATATTAAATCCCAAAAATAATTATTGTTCCTTGTGTTATATCGGTGGCCAAAAACTTGAAATGACAATGCTTTGAGTGATAGTCTAGCTTCAGTAACTAAATAAATGAGATTTTAATTGTGTACAAGTTGATTATTATGATCAAGTCTTGACTAGTCTTTATAATTTCAGTTAATAAAATAATGTTTCCACCTGATAAAGAGCCTGAGTGGCCTCAAATTTCCCTGGCTCTTGTTTATGTCATAGCAATGTATAATTCTGCATTTTTTTTTAATAATTTAATATGGGCAGGATTACCATCTTTTTATTTATTTATTTATTTATTGTGGGAATGGATTTTAGGTGGGTTCATATTCACAGAATACCAAAATTTAATCAAAATTACACTTAAATCTTCCGAATTGACATACATTTTGCTTTTTTTTTTTGTGATCTTTCCCTTCGAAGTTCAAAAATTATAATTTAGTACATCAAGCTTTATAAAATTTGCAATTTCACCTCTATTGGGATTTTTTTGTTAAATCCCAACGAAGGGGAAAGAAATTTCTAAAATATAGTTTTCCCTTGTTGTTAAAATGAACAGAGACTTTATTTACTATAATCAAAATAATCAAAACGTTATGGGATTGCTTTGAATCCCATTGTCATGGTGGTATGGAAATAATCAGAATGATAGAAGTAAAAATAAAATGGCTACTCGATGTACAACGTGTTATGAAATCAAAGAAAAATTGTAAATCAGGATAAAGAGATATCAAAGAAAAATTGTAAATCAGGATAAAGAGATTTCAATACATGTATGTAAGTCCTTAAATTTTCTTTTCTCTTCATGCTTTCAAAAACGATAATCGAAGATTCAAGCACCGCCGTTGTGAATGGTGGAAATCTCCAACAGTTTCCACCAACAGTAGCAATTTCATGTGCTCCCTTTTCGGGAGAACACTTGTTTCCTGTTTGGAGAGAGAGAAAGTGAGGGAAAAAAATAGAGAAAGTTGAGAGAGGGAGAGACAATCTTGCCTTGTATTTATATTTCTTGTGGGAATGGTTTCTTCCCGGTTATCCTCTTTGTCCTTGGGCTCTTTCCATCATAAAATAGTGGTTGTCTTGTCTCTACGGTAATGAAAGAGGCACGCATGGGGGCTTCATTTGAATGGGGAAAGGATGTTTTGATCCGGTGTTTTTGCCTTTATGTTATTTGGTGTGATATGCTTATCTGTCTGTTTCTTATTGGAAGGCACAATTGACCTGGTTTATTCTCATTCTATATGTCATATGACATATATTTTTATTTTCTTTTATCCTTCGATGTAACTTTTAAAATCATTATTGAATTTAGGATAAATCATTATTGAATTTTGATACAATAGTAATTTTAAGAATTACATCAACTTTGAGGGGATAAAAAGAAAATAAAATGATGGTATTTTTAATTTTTATATATATATTTTTATTTTATCCAACTCTTGCAAATCCGCCATAAGACTAAACCTACACCCTACTTCTATTATTAAATGCACTGCCTTAGATGAAATCTATAATTTTGGCCACTCCTGTTCCAACACCGTTTTTTTTTTTCTTGAATTTTATCAATTTTAATTAAAAAATGAATTCATATAGACTCATCTAATAAAGTGATATATATGTGGAACATGTGAGAATCAATGTTTTTTTAATAATATGTACTTTTCATATATTTTTTTTAATAGTTATAAGACACTTGCCATTTTATTAGATGAGTTTGTATACATTAGCTACAAACCCGTTAGTAAATATGGTGGAGATATCCACATCTCCGTTAACTTATTGTGAACATAACAATGGTCAATGGTATATCTTAAAAGCCATTACAATTGAATTACTTTTTAAATCAAGTATATAACGTATTAACTCTTGATGGATGTATATCGTTAATCCTAAAACAAAAGAAGAAAGATTTTTAATTCTTCGATTAAAAGAGGGACAAAATTAATTATTTTCAAGTAAAAGAAGGCACTAATATGAATTAGGAGATGTATGGTACAGTCCCATCCGTTCAGTTAGAGTAAATGCAACGTGGCATGCATCAAAAGTGTCAACAAAGAGTAGTTATCTGTTTAATCTCGAAGTCCCATATCACATTTTGCGGAAGCTAAGGGTAGCTAAAGATATTTAAGACCGATTGAGTTACCCCTTAAAGACGACGTAACATCATTCTTAGTTGCATAACCAAAGACAAAACCCAACACACGCATAAAGAGAGAGATGTTTTGTGGGGTTTGAAGGATCAAGTAAAACATGCACAAATCCAAGCTTTAAAAAAAAAAAAAAATTAGCAATAAGAAAGGTCTCTTAGTCAACTCACATATTTGACGTTTTTATTTAAAGTAGTTGTAAATATTTTCGTATCTCATCTGCTCATTCTCAAATTATGAGGCGCTTACTATTGCGAAACATGGTCCAACATTATATACAACTTCGAGAACCTACTTTATGCATGTAATGCTAAACCACCATTAAAACCCTAATTACTCATTTCTGGGCACTCCCGAACGTTTGGTCTCGATATTGAAAATTTTGTATATGATAGTCAAACGTTTGGTCAATAAGGGTCGAACGTTTGGTGGGTACCGGAATGCACGCAAAACTTTAAAACTCTTTCCTAACACATATCATACCTACGCCAAAGCTTCTAAAATCAAATAAAACATGTTAAACTATATCAACATGACAAAACTTGAAAAACAAGAGTAAGTTCATCATTTTTGCAAAATCATGGTATTTTTAAAATTGATATTATTATAAATGCAATTTTGTCATATTCAAGACTTGTAAAAATCATGATAGATCATATGAACTAAGCAACATGAAAAACGAGTATGACTTAAGGTTGTACCTTAATGAAGATGGTTGAACCCCAAAACACCTCTTTCTCTCTCCCTAAAATCACCTCTCCCTCTAGATTTGGGGTGGGGGAAGTGCATAGAAGCTGAGTGAGGTCTGAAGGGTCACGGGAGGGAGGTTTATATAGGAGTGAGTGGGTGGATGAAGCTGAATGAGGTCCCTAATAAGTTATCTTCAAACATTTAGTGTAATATTATAGTAACGGTTCTAGTTATCGAATATTCGGTGGTCCATAGTCGAATGTTTGATTAGAAAATAAATTAAAATTGATATTTGAATTTTTATAGAAAATGATTTAAGCAATTTTAAAAAGCAGGTGTTTTATAAAAAAGTGACTAATGTGGATAAATACATTTTTTTGTTATTATAAATATTTGGGGGCATCACATAGATGGAAATGGATCATAAAAAAGTTTTTTTTTTTGTTTTTTTTTGACATGTCTACACAAGGATAGGGGGAGAGGAGATTCGAACTAGTGACCTCCACTTCATAAGGCGTGGTTTACAATTGATTGAGCTACCTATTGAGAACAAAAAGTACGTTGTTTTAAAAACATTTATTTTTAGCAAGTTGGGAAGAAAAATGTAGTGCTTTCAAATATGTGGGTCTTGGTATTTCATGAGTCGTTTACAAGTTTTGATTAGACTCTGATTTCCTTTGTTTAATATCTATAAATCCACATTATTTTTCATCTGTTATTACATGAAGATGTCTTTGCTCTATTACTATTACGTGAGACATTTATATTTAAAATTTATACAGATTCATCCTTCCCAACTGCTAGGGGTAGCCCCTACTCTGCTAATCCTGCCTCCGGATCTTACAAACACCGAACCATGAAATGGATGAAGATGAAGATGTCTTTGCTCTATTACTATTCAATTGGATACTCCCACAAGCCATGAAATGGACGTTTGATTGGAGATATTTCAGAATCTAAAGTTCATTTGCCGAGGCTTCCACCAACTCTTGCTCTAATGTGACAACTGCCTCCAATAGTGATGACATCTTCCAGCAGCCAGAATTCAGATCCTCTGCTCACCCTTCTCATGCAGGAGGCACCATGCAAGGCCACTCAGTTGATATGCATGGTGGTAGTAATCGACACCTTCGTTCTGTTCTCTGATGAGAGATGTGGCCGGCCATCCATGTTCGTCCAAGAGTGTTGGTATTCCAAAGGGAAATCATCCATGGTTCTTTTGCCTTTTACTACTTAGCTTGTAAAAATAGAAGTATAGACCTTTGTAGCTATATATACAGCTTTTTAGCATAGAGGCATAGAGGCACTCGCAAACATTTTAAGACTTCATGTTAAGTTGGTGATTGATGACTATTATTGCTCCTCTGCCCATCTAGTTATTTGTCAAAGATTTTTGTTCACTGGCGTGCAATTTCTCATATACCAATGAGTTACCTAGGTGATGTGATTGCACTGTATTTGGTTGCTAAATAAAATATGGAAGCCTTATGTTGATGATGCCATATTTGCTAATATATACCAATCTTTAGGGTTTAATGGGGGTAAGGAGAGATATAGGCCCCTTTCAGTTCGCGGATTAGTCCCTTGGATTGGACTAGCTAACACTAGTGTTAGCTAGTCCTTTGTTTGGTAACATTCTATTCCTATAAGTAGTTTATTCTCACAGAACTACTAATCTCATACACACAAGGTTAGCTAAGCCATTAAAAAATGAGTGGCTTAGCTAATCATTTCCTGTGAAATTAAAAATATCGTGTAAAATTGTCTAAAAAAACCATACACTTCTCACACCTCTCACGATATCCATCTCTCAAAGCAACATTTTTCATCTTTCAAAGCAATGATCTCCATCTCTCAAAGCAAGGTATCTCTCTCTCATCTCTTCTCTTCGATTTCTATTTTCTCGGTTATTTCATTCTCTCTATGTTTCTTGGAATTTTTTTTTTTATTCTCTCAGTTTTTTTTTTTCCTTCAAATCGCACACAGTTTTGCTTTTCTTATCTAAGTTTTTTTTTTTTTTTTTTTTCTCATTCAGACGGAAATCACCGATGTAAAATATGAAATATGGTGATTATGTGATTTTTTTATATAAATAATTTTAATTTTCTAGCATAATTGCAACAAAAAAAAAAATCCCACATACATGACATAATTAAAAAAAAAAAAAAATTATAATATAGTTTATGTTTCGAAGAAAAAAAAAAAGGTCTTTAATAATATAAAGTATATTCGTATTATAAAGGTATTTTAGGAAATAAGATCACAATACGATTCTATTCACCAACATATTACATTGTACTAAACGAATGAATAGAATTAGGTAATCTATTCCAGCGTTACAACCAAACAAAGGAATATGAATAGCTAATCTATTTCTAGTGGTAGCTAATTCCAGTGGTAGTTACTTCTTTTCTAATGGACTAGACAATCTGCAAACCAAACGAAGCCTAGTATCCCCAACATGCTGTTCATAACACTAAGCCTACATTATTATTATGATTAGTTTTAGAAGCGTTCCTAGTCAAATATATATATCCTTATGAGCAAGTATAAGATAACCAAGCCTAGTAGATGGCTTTTTTTTAGTGTGACTTGCTGTTCATATGACAAAAATGAAAACATATGACTATATGAGAAAACTTAATTTTAGATACTTGAACTACCGCATATTTTGAGAAGACCTCTCAAAATTTAAAAAGGGTCTTCTCAAAATTTAAAAAGCTCTCAATTTACATCTTTGAACTTTCAATTTCAATCAATTTACCCTAATCTATTAGTTTTAGTCGTTAACTTCTAATGAAAATACCTAAAAAGACCAAATTACCCTTCGATTTTTATTTTTTTTAATCTTTAATTTGAAAGTAAGGGTAAATTTGAAATTTTATAAAAATTTCAAGGGTATAAACATCATTTTATCAATTTTAACGTTTAAAATTTGACGAAGAGGGTCAATGGAATCAAATTAAAAGTTCAGAGGTGTAAATTGAAAGTTTTTGAATTTTAATAGACCAGCCACCTCCAGGCCCAAGCCACCCCTTAAATTTTTATTGTTTTGTTTTTTTAATTATTTTTAAAATATAAATAATATTTAATTATTATTTATATCAATGGGACAGATGTGAGATGTCCCATTTATGGCCTCATAATTTTTCAAGAGAGATCCTCTCCGGTCCACTGGGGTTCCACTTCCCTTGACCGGCGCACACCATTGTTCCTAAATCCTAATTGGCTAGCGTGAGCCCATCTGGGCCTATGTGTTTTTGGGTGTCTCGGACTTGTCACCACTCTCTCAAATACGGTTAACCCGTCCAATCCACCCAGATTCAAGTCCGGCCCAAAACCACCCCCTACAAATCCTCGAAATTCCCTTCCTGTCCTCCCCTATATAAATCTTGTGGAGCTCTCTCATTATTTGATTGTTTGTTAATTATTTTGACTTGGTATTCAATATTTTGTCACAAGCACTGACGCACTGTGAGAGAGAGAGACAGAGGGAGAGACAGAGACAGAGAGAGCAATGGATGGAGGAGCACAGTACAACCCGCGCACAGTGGATGAGGTCTTTAGGGATTTCAAGGGCCGCCGAGCTGGCATGATCAAGGCCCTCACCACTGGTAGGTCTCTCTCTCTGTTCGAAAATGTCTTGCTTTTGTGTTTGGTTCCCGAGAAAAGAAAACGGAGGAGATTTTCAAATTCTAGTGTGTTGTGTCGTTTTGAGTGTTTTTTTTTCGTCGTTTCTGGTGCTAGGAGCATGCACTTCGTTTTTGCTTTCCACTGTTTTGTGTAGTGGTATATGAGTTTGGTTCCGTTCTGTGAAGTGCGAAATAGGAAATAGTTTTTCTTTGTTCGATCTTTTTTTGTTCCTTTTTCTTTTCTCTGCTATGCTTTGGTTTTTGGTTATTTATAGTTCTCTGTTTGTTTCCGAGAATTTGAGGAGACGAAGAAAAAAGAATTATATTAACTATGCTTTTTTAAACAAGCTTTCGTTTTTGTTTAGTTTCCAGAAAAGAAAAGAGAATTGCCAAACATGAGACGAAAGAAAATGTTTAACGTGGTATTTCCCCCACTTTGTTTCTTCAGTTGTTGTTTTGGCATCGGAAAAAATGTTTATATGTTTTGACTATTCAATTACCTGTGTTACTAAATTTTGGGTTTTGTTTATTGTAGTTTTATAAATTTATGTGAAAATGAGGTTTGCACAAACCATGTACAGGTTATGTATTTGTGGGACTCGAGAAATGGAAAAATTGGTAGAAGAAACATCGAGTTTCTTTCATTATCCTACATTTTCTATGCAACCATACAGTTCATGAAAATGCATGATTATATATTGTACGTATGCATGTCTCCAATCAGTTAGGATATATTTTGTTTTTAAGAAACTGTGGAAGAAAATAATGAAATTCTGAATTTGGAACTTTACAAAATGACATAAGCCATGCCTTACAGTTATTTCTAATGTAATTTTTAGGAGGGGGTCATAAATGATGAAATTCTCAGTTAATTATTTCTATCTCTTTTTCTTCACCAAGCTCTACAAACAAGACAGGGAATTGCCATTTATACTTTTTCTTACTTTTGGAAAACCATAGAATCTTTTGTTGTTTGAAATATGGGTTTTGGAAGTATAGAATTTTTATGTGTTTTCATTTTGTTGTTGCAGATGTTGAAGAATTCTATCAGCAGTGTGATCCAGGTTTGCTATTCTGCTTGTTGTAAATTTTGCCAGACTTCTTATACCTATTTGGAGCTGTACGCACTCGTATACTTTGTAACTTGTAAAAATCATCTTCAAGGTGAAGCCAATGCTTCCCTGGCCCTGAAGCTGTCCAAATACTGTAATTTTGTTTATGCAATCACTCAGGATTATAACTTTAGTTAATATTTAGAAAGAATTGGAATTGCTATGCTGTCATATCACTTCTCTCTGCCTCTCTGTTTCTCTCTCTCTCTCTCTCTCCTGTTTGCACGGGCCCTTTTTTGTTGTGACTAAGACTTTATGTGTCGTTGCTGGTCAATGGTTACATTGCACGGGCATCTATAGAAAAGGGTTGTTTTTTTTTTTTTTTTTTTTTGGGGGGGGGCCATGTACATGTGTGGAACATAAAAGTCACATCCACCCGTGTAGTACTTGTTTACCATATATATTCAAATGGTGGTGCTTACAACAGTAATTTTGTGAAATACATTGCTGGTATTGTAGATATATTTTTCTCATATTCGAGATACAGTTTTTTTTTTGGAAAAATCATTACGTGCGAGTGTTCAGAAAAATTGGCTTACGCCTTGCGTAGTTTGTCAAAATAGATAGTATGGTGGTTACTGTATACTTGATACTTCCATTTTTCCTTGACTTGATTTGTGTGTTGAACTGTGTACCTTAGTGGTATATCATAGTCACTGCATGCATGCTTTTTTTGGTTGTGAGTCTGATATTATCTTTTGTAAAAATGTTATGTTGCCCGAGAGTATTAGGTGGATTGTGATTGAAGCTTCAGAGGTTCAAATGGTTATTGGAATAGAGAGGTTTATAGTATCACTTGCTACAATCATGTCCGGTTAGTGTATAAAGAAGAAGGGGTACTCTGAGGTCAAGCTTAAAAAAAGGCCTCATATAAGTTAATAGAAGTTCATAGTTGTTTCATCAATTTGGTTTGTGGTTTTGGCATTTATGGAATACCTTCTCGGTGATGTATGATATGGTCACTCATAGAATTTCATTTTCCAGAAGATCAACTTGTGCGTTTGTTAGTTTAGTGTCACAGAACTCATAATTTTGTGTGAACATCTTTTCTTATTGTTAATATGACTTGGTGTTTCCAATTTTATTGACAGTTTTTGTTTGACAACATGTATTCCTTATTTAACGTGAAGAATGGTTTTAGCTCTTGCGCTTTCAATCCCCATTTAATTTTCATTTTTTCTTTTTACTTGTTATTTCCAATTCATAATTATTTTATTAAATTTGTTTCAGCTAGTCCTTTATGTGTTATTTTTTGCCTACAGAAAAGGAGAATCTATGCTTGTATGGCTTTCCTAGTGAGCAATGGGAAGTCAATTTACCTGCCGAAGAAGTGCCTCCAGAGCTCCCAGAGCCTGCACTGGGAATCAACTTTGCGAGAGATGGCATGCAAGAAAAGGATTGGTTATCTTTGGTTGCTGTCCACAGCGATGCGTGGCTGCTTTCTGTTGCCTTCTATTTTGGTGCCAGATTTGGATTTGATAAGGCTGATAGGTAACTCTTACTTGATTGTCCAAATTCCCTCTTCAGTTTGTTAACTTAGCAAAAAATATCAGTGTTAAAACATTAATAAGGATAATGGGGAGTTATAACCCCCGCCCCCTCCTGAATTCTTGTCTGATACTGTAATTTTGTCAGTAAACTTGATAGATTTGGCTATACTCTTTCTAGTTTCGATTATAGATATTGTCATTTATATGTACTTTGCTTTGTTTGAGTGTTATGATGTTGTAATAGGTCCTTCCCTACTACTAACATTATTTTGAACTTTAGGCAAGTTAGCCTAATTGGCTGACTCAGTGATTAAAGCAGAGAAAGTCCAACATCTAGGCACCTTAGGGCTTAGGGCCCTTTTAGAAAAGTTTTCAAAAAATTGTTTCGGTTTTGTGTCTTGAAAAGTATTTTCAAAAAAGTGGAATTAAAAAGTATTGTCTTTGGGAGCCATATCTTAAAGTATTGTTCTGAAAATAATTTTTCAAAACATAGAAAACAATGAAAAAAGAAAAGAAAAGGAAAGAAAAAAAAAAAAAAAACTTATCAAAAAAAAAGAAAAGGAAAGAAAAATAAAATTTGGGCCTACTCGAGGCTGGCCTTTAGACGAGGGATGGCGACTGCCACCCCTTCATTGGAAGGGGGGAGGTGGGTCTCTTCCGTCTAGTGTCTCCTTTTGCAAGGGGCATAGAGGTGGATGTCTTGGCTTTGTTCTTCATTTTGTTGTACTCCTTTAGAGTGAGAAGGGAAGGTGATGACAAGCTTTTGGCGGGCCCCTTCAAACAAAGGGGTGTTCAATGTTAGCTCCTTTTATAGTGTCCTTGTCTAGAATGATGGCATTCTTTTTCTTGGAAGAGTATTTGGCGGACCAAGGTTCATTCGAGAGGATTTTTTTGGCTCGGTCGACATCCTCATGGAAGATCCTTACCATGGACAACCTTAGGAAGCAGCATGTCATTGTGGTTGATAGGTGTTGTATGTGCAAGAGAAATGGGGAGTTCGTTGACCATCTTCTTCCTTAATGTGAGGTTGCTCGCGTCTTATGGAATGCCTTTTCCAATTGCTTTGGGATGATGTCCTGGGTTATGCTTGGTTGGTTGGTTGATTTGTTTGCTATTTGGTGGACTGGTGGTAGAACTCCTAGTGTTGTCGTGTGGGAGATGGTGCCCTCTTGCCATTTGTTGTGCCTTTGGAGAAAAATAAATAATCGGCACTTCGAGGATTGTGAGAAGACATTGGAGGAGCTTAAGTCATTTTTTTGTTCTCTTTATACTTGGGCAATTGTATTTGTAGCTCCTTTGGTGATTAGTTTTAATGATTTTTCTTATTTGATTTTCTCCTTCTAGATAGGCGCTTCTCTTGTTTACTTGTTGTGTGCTTGGGCTTTTTATGATATTTCTATTACTTACCAAAAACAATATTGATTATAATTTCAGTAGTTGCAAAACCAGATTTGATATATCTGGTCAATAAGGTTAAACTTTTGCTCTTAGTTGCAGGTGCTTTATAGAAGAGGTGCAATGCCTTGTGTGTTGCGTTATGGAAAAGCACATGCTCAGTACTTCTCAACTAATACCTCATCACTTAGTCTAAAATGTCATTGCTTGATGCCCAATAAGCAACTTTCATTTACCAATAGTAAAAATCACTTTTACGGTGACATGTAATATATTAATCATGTGGTCCCTGGTGGGAGCAAAGTATTTTACTTTAACTGGGTCCAGCTGCGGTTTCTAGAAATGAATAGATCCAGCTGTATCCACAGTTGTTGAAGCATGAAAATGAAGCCAATGCTGGATGTTTATTCTAGATTTCAATTAGTGATGCTTCTGATATTTGTAATTTGTAAGTTATATGTGCAACTAATTTTCTATGAGATGCCATGCTACTGTCCTACTTGTGGTGCAGGAAGCGACTCTTTAATATGATAAATGATCTTCCAACAATTTTTGAAGTTGTGACTGGTACTGCCAAGAAACAAGTAAAGGAGAAGTCATCTGTATCAAATCATGGTAGCAACAAATCCAAGTCGAACTCCAAATCGGTAAAAGGACTTCCTCTATAAATCCTATTACTTGCTTAAGAAAATTACAATGGATATGTGGACAGTTAGTATTATGTTGGTATGGTCTTCTTGAGGGAAGGTCACTAGAACTGTACTATTCACTGGGAGGCCTTTACTAATAAATTATGACTTTGTTTCCATTTGTTGCCTGACAACTATAGCCATCGTAAAATATAACGCCAAGGAGAATTTTGGTCTAATAATTTAATAGTGAAAAAAAAAGTTGTATTGTGGCACTTTTAAACTGGAATTTCCGACCAACTGGTAGGGTTTAGTGTAGTTGATCAGAGAAAAAGTTTCACCATGTCTTATGAACCGAGGGACTCTGTTTTCTTTTCAGTGAAATTTCTTATTCATTACAAGAGAGCATGATTTAGAAGTGACACTGGCATTGTTGGACAAGTGCGCCTCTCCCCCACCCAAAATAAAAATAATAACAAAAAAAGAAAGAAAGAAAGCAATGATTAAAAGATGAATGTTGATGTAGGTGTCATTGGCATATAACAAACTACCTCTCTGTTTATGTTTTAGTCATGGTGAATTATTGGGTTATGGTTCATGTTCTAAAATTGCATCCATGGGGAGCTATTACCAACATTCTTGCATTTCTTGGCATCATTATTTAGATTTGCCTGATAGTTGTAACCAAGCAGTGTCTTAGAGTTTGCATTCACTTTGTGCTTTCTAGATTTATGCATCTAGGCAAAGTTTGTACTTTGTCTTCGAAGTTTATGTTTATCTACTGGCTATGGTGAATCTACCATCCTTGTTTCTCTTTATAAGGTGTTTTTTTTTGGTTTGTTGGGCAACAAAGCAGCGGGCATCAGAACCTCCGGGAAAATATTCGAAAGCTTCACTGGCAAAGGACGAAGATGAAGTCTTGGACGAGGAAGATGAAGATGAGCACGGAGAGACCTTGTGTGGAGCCTGTGGGGAGAACTATGCATCAGACGAATTTTGGATTTGCTGTGACATATGCGAGAAGTGGTTCCATGGCAAGTGTGTGAAGATTACTCCTGCTAGGGCTGAGCATATTAAGCAGTACAAGTGCCCATCATGCAGCAACAAGAGAGCTCGACCTTGACATAGCCCAAGGGATGCGATCTCTCTCCCTTTCTACTCATCTCTTGGTGGACTCTGCTAACTGCTTTGTCTGATCAATCTGTCTCTTTGTTTAGTTTTAGTTCTTTAAAATTGAAAGTTAGTGCAACTTGTGAATGTGTACTCTTGTTTAGTAGATCTCATTTTTCGATATAATGCTATCTAGTTATAGTTTGGATGTTCGCCTGTTTAGTTTGATACATCCTGTCTAATTTAAGAAATATCTCTCTATTTATGGATGTGTAAGACTTGTTTTCCTCCTGCTTGCTCTTAAGATTGATGTTGACTTTGTTTAATCCTGTAATGGCTCCCCCATGAACACATGCAAGTCAGTCATGATTTCTCATCTGCATAAATTGTAATACATCTTCAACATCTGACTTTCAGGGCTTGAAGGAAAGCACTCTATCGTTTGCTTGTAAAATGCCGCAAGAGTGCACTTTTGGCATCAATTAGGTGAGGAATATCTGTGTTTTGTTGTTTCATTTTCCATTGTTATTGTACTAACTTCATCTTATGTAAACCTATGCTAGGGGATAATTTCGCCCCTATGGGAAATGAATAATGCTATACACACTCCCATTCTTTAACTCCCACTCTCACACTTATGTGGCTCCCACTCTCACCATTAGATCAAAATTTAATAATAATTTATCACAAATCTAATGGTGAGAGTGGGTTCCATCTAAGGGTGTATGAGAGTGGGAGACTGGGAGAATGTTTAGCATTTTTCATGGGAAATTAGCTGGAATTATAGGCTTATAGCTTGTGGATCAGAATATAAGCAGATTGGCCCCCTGTGAGGTGGTTGTAAGAAGGGGCTAAGCTTGGATATTGAGCGCCAGATTATGGGTTTGGTTGATGTTTACCCTCGACAAGTTCTGCAAGGTTCAGGCTTAAGATGGTAGAAGCCTTTGTTTTCCCCTCAAAAAAAGTTAAAAAAAATGTGAATTAGGTGGAAGCAGATAAAAGATACAAAAAAGTATGTAAACAATTATATATATTCAGAAAATCTCGAACAAAATTATTAAAATAAAGAACTGATGGAGCACGCGTCAGCTGAATAGCAATGGAACAGCTTGGTGTCTCGTTGGCATCAAGTAATCAAAACTTAGATAAATGGCAACATGCAAATGCTCAGTCAGATGAGGCACGAGAAGGGGTTTATTTTATAGATGCGACTTACAAGCAACAGGCACGCGCATATTCTCTTTGGTGAAAATACGACTATTCACATAGAGTATACAATTCTTCAATAATGAGGATTTGTTTTAGATAAATAAATATTGAGGTTCCCAAGCGGTAGTTTAATCGGTTAGGACCATACCTAATGAAGTAGAGGTTATTAGTTCGAATTTTTCTTCCTCTTTTTGTGTGGACATGTAAAAAAAAATAAATATTGAGTTTGATGAAATATAAAAAGATTGGTAAATTAATGGCCACAACTCGGTTGTGTAATGAATGTGATATGAGTGATTTCAGGCTTTTGGCCGTCAGATTAGTAATTCCCATTAAATAAGGTTATATAATATATGTTAATTATATATTATTAAGAATCTGTACTGTAGAGAGTGCCCGGGGCAGGACATATAAAGATTTCCAAATCAGTCCTCTGTAAATATTATTTCCCGAAGAACGATATGGTTCTCTAGGCTAGGGTCCTGGGTCACATTATATATTATTTCTCAATAGATTCTCCCACGTCCCACATGGCCGCATCCATCCAAAATGCAGGTATTCCCCAGTCCCCACCATTTAATTAAAGTTATCCACACCCAACCAGAAATACCTAAACTTTCTTCCCACTAGCTAGCATGTGCCCCTTAATCAATAACCCCACGAAAAAGAAAAAGATTGATGTGAAGTGGCCAACACTCTTATCCAATAACAATGCTTGCAAAAGACCTGTAGTAAAGTCCAACACTTAAATCTCATTCAATCTTCATCATTAAGGAATCTTGAAAATTCTAAATTGCTCCCAAATGGAAGCTTATGAAGATGTCAAACCCAAAATTATTTATGCTCTTGCGATTTGCAATATGTAATAACATCATATTGAGATAATATGCACAAGGTGTAGTAGTGGAGCAAAGAAATTATTTCATATGTATATATAAAAGACCTGCCACAACTTTACACTGATTAACCAACCAGTCAGGCAGGGGGTAGACGAGAAAGAACCGAAACAAGTAGGAGGCAAAAAAAAAAAAAAAAAAGGATTTAGACAAAAGATCAAAGGAAAAAAAGAAAAGAAAAAAGGCTCTTCTATTTTTCTTCTTTTTATGTTTTTTTCATTGTCCCTATGTGGTTCATCATGTCAAAGCCTCTCGATTCTTCGTCGACATCCGCTTCAGAAACTCATAGGTAGTGATCATTGTTGTTGCAGACATTGACATTGAAGCCCACCGAGGCCCCAACCCTCTGTAACAAGCCATCCAACCGCCTTCCCTGACCAAATTCCTAACCGTCTGTGCAACAGTCGGCCCTCCCCGACGGCCGTTATCTTCCCCATCCAAAACTTGTAACCTGGTCTTGATTGTATCAAGTGGCATTGTAATCAAGGCTGACATACCACCAGCCATGGCTGCACTTAGTCCTTGAACTGCCATTACCGTTTTCGAATCCGGGCGGAGAGCATTCAACCCATTCTCATCCTCGTGTTTCTTGCAAAAGTAACACCCAATTCCGCTCCAAACCACCCTTTGCGCAACAGAGTAAGACGCCCACCACACAGCATTTGACGGCGCATACGTCAAAATTGATATCCCAAACCCCCTGTACAACCCCCTCGGCCCATCCGTACTCAAAATCTTCCTAAATGCATCGATCCCGTTAACATATTTACACGCTGATGCACTCGAATTACCATGACAAGCAACACCACCTTGAACCATCAGTCTTTGGCTAACCACATCAATGGGGGTCCAAACAAGCTGTGCAGCCATTGCTGCACTCAACCCTGCAGCTGCATTGGCAATTGTTGCCGCAGTCGGCTCTGAAAACCCTAATCCAACTGTGGCTGTTCCCACATTACTCTTCGTAACCTCTAGCGCCCCCATATAGAGCGCCCGGGCAGGGATTGTGCCCGTCAGAGAAGTCCCAAACCCTCTATACAATGCCCGAAACCCTTCGTTCTTTACAATCGAAAACCCAGTCTTGATACAAGAAACTTGGGTTTGAGCTACTTGTTGCCTAGTTTTCAATAAAACAACCGGATAAAGCGCCGCCGATACACCCGAAAAGAGGGCGGCGCCGAGGAAGAAAAACTTCGATTTGTCAAGCATTTCCCAATCGATATCGGCCGGGATATGAATCTCTTGCCCCGACGATTCTTCCTCGGCCGCACTCAAATTCATCTTCGCCACTTTCAAATTCCCCCCTCCCCACAAAATTAGTCCAATTCAGCTCTAATTCGATTCTAACTGTACAAACTAATAGAACAAAACAAAAAACAAAAAACCAACCCTAACTACACGAACTGTACAAGTGCAAAACCGCGAGATATGATACAAATTCGATAAAATTTTAGAGTCACAGAGATTCAAGTTAGCGAGTTAGGGGTTCTTTTTCCTCTTGTGGAACCAGGTCTTGGATCGGACACGAACCAAAGCGAACTGATCTAACATTTCTTGATATAGAAACAAAATTTATCAGAGAACCTTACCGGAGAGTCGAGCATCGGATGCCGGAGAAGCTCCCCGGAAGTTCGGATCTCACCGGAAAAAAACTAGGGTTCCGATTTGGATCAAAGACACATATACATGCAGTATATGCACGTATATATAAGAGAAAGAAAGAGAGAGAGCGAGCTTGGCGTCCGTACAGTAAGAGAGAGAGAGAGGGAGCGAGAGAGAGAGAGGTGGGTGACCGGAGATCAGAGGTTTTTTAGGTAAAATGGAGTGGGGAAGAGAGGAGAAATGGAGAGGGAGGGAGGGGTTGTAGGGGATGAGGGGGAAACCGACACGTGTAGGTGATGGATTTGGGGTGATCCTCCTTTGTCTTTTGTAGGGTAGTAATGGCGGGTTGTCCGAGCCGGTGAGTGACGTGTAGACCCTATCCATGACTGGGTGGGATCGGGTTGGCTGTGGCCGTGTACAGACTATATTCCCATAGAACCTACGCAATGAACCTTTTTGTCCTAATTTATTATAGAAATAATTTTTTGTTTTCAATACAAGATTTAATTTATTTCTTTTAGAAATCATTTTGTTTTTCTCTATTTGTCTAATATTCGAGATGAAATTAGGTAACTCAATCGGCTGGGACCACGCCTAATGAAGCGGAGGTCACTAGTTCGAATCACCTTCCCCCTCTTGTGTGGACATATCAAAAAAAAAAAAAAAAAAAAAAATTCGAGATGAAATTAAAACAAATTCTAGGCTCAAAACTCACCTACAAAAGAAAATTATATTGGAAGAGTTTATATATAAAAAGACATAAATAACTTCTCCTAATACATCTATTAATTTAATCATTTATTCATTTTTTTTTATCATATTAAGTGCATCATTCATTAAAAAAAGAAAAAGAAAAAAAAACAAAATCAGTCCCTATAGTTTACATGATTTGCAATTAGCTCCATATGATATGGATGTTTCATCAAAACTTTTTGAGGATTGAAAAAAAAAAAAAAAAAAAAATTCAGGTGAGATTTTAAGTAAATTAGGGGGCTTTTTATCACATTCCATAATTGCATTTTGAGTTAACGGTGGATTTCAAATGAATCAAATCCTCAAAAGTTGGGAAAATAGATGAAGGTAGGATCGGAGAACCCGCTGCAAGCGCACCAGATCGCCTCTCTTAGATCATGTGGGAAGTCTATCGACATGCATAAGTTGGTGATTCTTCTCAAATTGTTAATAATTTACCACTACATATCGTTATAGGATGTGCCCACATCTACTATCAATAAACCAACCACTATCCATTAACAGCCCACATCTACTATCTAAATATATATATATAATATATTTTATATATTATATTTGATAAATTCACAAAATTAATTGTTATTATTATTATTATTATTATTTTGGTGTTAAACACTGAGAACGACATTATTTTGGGTTAGTTATATGTTATGTTTACATTGTTTTAGATTTTTTTTTATTCACAATCACTCATTCTTTGGGGGCAAAAGCGAAAAATAATGTGAAATCAATATATTTTAAAAATATTTGAACTTAAAATAAAATAAAAACAAGTCCAAAATATTAAAAACTAGTCCAAATTGTTTTCAAAATCATTTAAAATAAGTCGTAATAGAGACTCAAAAAAGACTCAAGAGACTAAAATATGCATATTACCTAAATGCAGATAGCGGATAATAACTACATCAATCGTGCGGATGCAGTTAGTAAAAACATGATACGAATGCTAATATCTAAAAGTGATATCCACATTTTTTGGATGTGGGTGTGGATATTGCAATTAACCGCATTCACATTTGCATGTTCACTCCTAACCGGTAGAATAAGGTTAAAAAAAATAGCAAGAGAAATGCTATATTCACTACTAATCTCATACTTTCCTACATAGAAGTGAAAATTACCATTTGGAATCAAAATTTAATAGTGATATGATCCAATTGTGATTTTTACTACCACGTCAAGGAGTGTGAAGATTGGAGTATGTGTAACATTTTTCATAAAAAAAAATTAATATGAAAAATGCTAAATACCACACCCACATCTCACTCCCTTCCTATTGGGCTAACATCACAATGTCTATCAATTCTTAGATTTGTTTTTTTCAAGGGCTGATCCAAGAGTTGATGAATACTTCACATCAATTCAGTAAGATAAGGGTAGAATGAGAGTGCAGTACATATATATATACTTTTTTTTTTTTTTTTTGCATGTTAGTACAAGGGAAGGAAAAGGGTGAGGAGAATTCGAACTAGTGACTTCAGTTTCATGAAGTGTGGTCTCTAACCAATTGAGCTACCCCTTGAGATGTGTAGTATATATTATTACTCATTTGATATAGTAATATTTTTTTAAAAATAATGCTAAAATCCACACTTTATCCTTCTACTATCCCACTATGTTGATGTGGTCTACCTTTTGCCCTTAATAAATAAAAAAAATAACTCAATGGTGGTGGATTGACATCATCACACCTGCAAAAATAGGACAACGAATTAGTGGGATAAAAACGTAGTTTATAACATTACTCTATTTAAAAAAAAAAACATATATAATGTTGTTAAAATGGTATGTATATATATATTTAAAGAAACAATAATAATGTCAAAGCACAAAAAAGAAGAAGAAAAGATGATAGTTAACAAATTAAGAGTCTTTTCTTCCTCTTCTTCTTCTTCATCTTCTTTTCTTGCTGTCATTATTCAGAATGTTTAATTTGTGGGGGAAAATGGGAAAATCATAATGGTGAGTGAGCTAAAACTTCATTTATCCCTTTTTAATTTTCATTACTTTTGTAATTATTTTACTATTTAAAGTTTAAAAACTCTCAATTAATTTATTGTATCCAAAATTTACAATGTCACCCCTCTGTTATAATTTTTTGTTAAATCCTAATAAGGACATTAAAAATGTTCAAAAAGGAAAACAAAAAACCAAAGAAAGAAATGGTGTGTGGGTCACCAGACCCACCTTATGACTTGTGTCCCATGGAGGGGTCTGGTGACCCCTGTCGTTCATATCTTTGCCAAGTTTGGTATGATCGGACGGTGATTGGGTTTCAGACCTTTGAATGATCTGAAATGGGTGAGGGTTGGTGAAGAAGAAATTTATCTTAATCCACTTCAAAATGTTCATTTATACAGAAAAAGTAAGAAAATTTCAAAGTTCACTTCAATATGAAATAAAAGACAAACGTGGCAACAAAAAATCACTTTTTTTGTTTATTTTTTTCGACCTGTCCACACAAGGGATGGGAGAAGGGGATTCAAACTAGTGACATTCGCTTCATGAAGCATGATCTACAACTGATTGAGCTACCCCTTGAAGACAAAAATTCACTCGTTATCATGTAGTCAACACATAGTTATGATAAGTCAAAGCAACTTAGAGAAAAAGGTTATGGTATGACCAATTTTCTTTAACATTCATATTTTTAAATATTTATTTTTCTTAACTAGTCCCGACATCATTATGATAATAATTCAACTTTCATCCCGCTTTTATCTCACTAAGCTGATAGGCGCTACTACATCAACTCAATAGGATGTGAATGAGAAAAGAGTTGAATATTTACAATTACTCATCATAAATTAGTGGCAAAGCCCAATCTATAACGAGAAATGCTAGGCTTTCCAAATTCTGATTTGGGAGCTAATTTCATTGTGTCAAAGTTACCATTGCAGCAGCAATTTGGTGGGTTAATGCTTCAAACCTATTGCACTAGTTATGCGATGTCGCCACATTCATACACCTCGTCTAAAGTGGCCGTATTGGCAAAGCATGTTACAGGAATGAACATGTCTGCCGTCAAAGTGATGATAGCCTTCCAGAGATATGATGTTGATCAAATTAAGTACAAAAGTGATTGGAATATATATATACACACACACACACATATATATATATATATATATATATAAGAAAATAATTAAAAATCTAAAAGTCCAAAGCCTAAAATCCAAAATTACAAAAAAAAAAAAAAAAAAAATAATAATAATAATAATAATAAATAAAAATTTCCCATCTTAATCTCAATATATTTCTAAACAGTACTCTTAGATATCTCATTATGCCATGATTTTGGAGGGAAAGGTCAAGGGCACTTGATAAAAAGAACAAACACTACTTAATCCGCCGCATATTACATCAAGCTCACTCTGTTCTTTGGTAAGGACACTTTAAATTCACCCAAAAAGAAGGAAAGATTGCTTGAACACCAAAACAATAGCCAAGCAACTCGACATTATAATAAGTGATCTATATATATATATATATATATATATATATATATATGACAAAGTAATTTTGTCATGTAGCATTTGAGAAACAACACATGGCATTATATTCAATTGGATTTGAGCATTTCTAACAGCTTCACCAAATTTTACTCACCAAAATAATCAAAAGTATACTTTTAGTTATTTTAACAACTTACTTTTTTAGAGTACCCTAATAGCCTCACTATTTTAGCAAACTACTTTCACTATTTCATTTAAATATTATTTTTCAAAGATTTGTTTATTCCTTTAGGAAGAGAGAGAAATGAAAAGTAAAAAAGAAGAGAGAAAACTGAGTTGTTTAATGAATAAGTGCGTGAATAGTAAATTTTAAGTTTGATAAATACTGTTTACATCACCAAATTTTTTTGTTAAACTGGTGAGGCTGAAAAGTGGCAATTTAAGTCATTTTGGTTAAATTATCTCACCAATTTAACAAAAAAATGAATTTGGTGAGGCTACTATAAGTGCTCTTAGGAGGTGCCATCAAATCTTTCTGGCTTCGAACCCTCCACCATGCCGGATCAAGAGATTCAGTAAGCTTGAGCTCTTCCATCCAACAAACTTAGTCCCTTAGTCCCTCCAGTACTGCATAACCTCAAACCACTGTCTCAGTAAGTCAGAAAGGGTCCTTGGAAGTGCTTCAATTTTCTTTAGTACGATGTAGTATGGGAAGGGAAAAGAATCCATATACTTCGAAAACTTGACGTTGGTACCCTCTAAAGATGCTTCATCGAGCATCATGATTGACTCTTGTGGATTTGAACTAGTATCAAGAACCAGAAATGCAACCATACGCTTTCTACTCAAGGCATCTCTAACACAGCGCTTCAAGTTTTCCTTCTCATGCAACCGGCCATCTCCAATGATCAAAACAAGCTGCTGTAATGGGTTCTGTCCGGATGGGAGTCGTGCTTTTCCAACAGCTACATCTAGCATGTCATTCAAATACTTCAACAGATCGACAACCGGTTCATCTGCGATGGTATTCTCTTGCTTGAATGTCAAGCTAGAGATCATCTTGATCCCAGCCTCTCCAGAAAATGGTTGATCAAAATCATGCAGTAACCTTATGTTCCCCTTTTTTCCAAAGCTTGCAACAGCCAAGTTTCCCACTTCCAGCTGAGACATGGCACGACATACTGTCACCAAAGCTTCAATAGCAGCATCACCACAGCGACTCTCAGACATACTACGGGAATCATCCATGGCAATAACAACTTGGTAATCACGTTTGTTAGGTCGGGTTCGCCTCAGCCATATTTTATCTTTCCGGTAATGACTCGCTATGTAAGGAATTACCTTCTTCATGTTAATCCGCTTCCCAGTTTTATAATCACCTTGGAGCTTGCTGGCGAGAGTGGGCTCCATAACAAGACGCAATTGTTCAGCCAATTCCTGGGAGAATCTTGTTGTCAGCAGTTCATATCTTCTCCATAGAACAGTAGCATTATTTTTCACATCGTTGGAAACTTCCCCAGGATCTTGGGCCTTTCCGAACTCATCTTCAGCTACAGAGAGTTTACTGAACTGATGTATACCCTCACTTAAGAAAGACTTCTTCACAGAGACCAAACTCTCGGACAGGCTTTCAGGATTACCATCATCATGACTTCGAACTTCTTCAGATCCCTCATTAGGTAACTTCTCCAAATCTGAGATATGCATAAGCTCTTCAATCTTATTTTTGTGGATTGAGGCATAGCTCCTGAGAGGCGGCGCTTCAGAATTTTGCTTCTCAATCTCCATATCAGCTAGGTCGTTTTTATGCACTGAGAGACTGTCTCCATCTGGCTTATTGCCACTGACATTTCTGTCAACCTGCTCAGATGTTGCAGGCCCCAAGGCCTGAGCCGTTCCTTTTTCAAACTCAGATACATAGCCATATTCATCTGCATTCTCATCCTCAATCTCACCCAATGCCTCTGTATTATCGGCCTGAAGGTCAACAGACACTTTGACTCTTTCTTTCCACTCCTCTAATGCGTCTCCAACATTCCGATAAGGGTTTGGTTGGGTTTTCTGAGTAGATGAAGATTCATGTTGAGGCAATTGACTTTTTGATTGATCATCAGTAAATCTCCCACTATTTGACAAGTCGGCCACAGAAAAATCCACTTCAGTGGTATTATTGGAAGGCAGGCCTCTCGAAGGAGCAAGGTCATTCTGAGCATCATTGCCGCTAGACCAGTTCGATTCTGGTGCTATATTTCTTATATCTGATGTCTGAGAGTCACCTTTTGGTTGTGTTGCAGATTGTGCATTGGGCACATGATCAGTAACAAAGTCAGAACTTCCTGGCTTGAATGCATTGTTACTTGGTTCAGTTAAACTCATCTCAACATTCTCTTCGTGATCCCCCCCAAGATCCTTTTCAGAATCTCCATCCATTTGTTCTGTCTCAGCCTCTCCAATAGTTTCATCCGTTGGATTTGTGTTATCTTCCTCATGTTTTCCCTTCTCATCAGATTCCTTACTTTCTGAAGGATTAGCTTCTTCCACAGAATCTGCACCCTTTGGTTCATCCATTTCCATATCTTCATCAGGACTCTGGTTCAGCTCGTCAAGCTTTAACCCTGTAGGATCAGCAAATGCTTCTTCTTTCTCCAGCTTCATGTCTTCTGTGTCGTCTCTGTCACCAAGGTTGTCCTCACTTCCAATCTCATCATCTTGTTTATCAATTTCATCAGAATCATGCTCTCCAGGTTCATCAGAATTAAGCTCTCCAGGTTCACCAGCAGCAGCAGCATAATCTTCTTTGGCCCTAAGCTCCCTACTACCATCCCGATCCCTGACGGAAGATCCGGATTCATACTTCTCATTTGTATCACTGGGATTTTCATCTTCATCCTTGTTCCAAAGTTTCTCATCAACTACTTCGCCATTAGCTTCAGTTTCCCCCATAGCAGAATCTAACTGAACATCCTCACTATCTTCATTGTTATCTTCTGCAGAATCCCCACTAATGCTATATGTATCAGCTGCAAAATCCTGCTCCATCTCAATGCCTTTCTCATTATTGCTAGGGACTTCATCTGAGGCATCCCGTTCTTCACTAGGCTGTAGGAACATATAATTGAAAAGAATGACGTACTTGAAGCATCAATCCATAAGAAAGAAATGGCAATACCAAGTAAAGCAAATTCAAATATGCTTCAGCACTCTTACCTTTTCCAAAGCACCAAGCAACTGATCTTCATCAGTTATCTGATCACTGACATCATTCATTCCAGCACCCTCCCCCATACCAGTCCCACTTGCATCTTGAGATATATCATGAGTAGCATCACCCACCTGATCTTCGACTGAGATGCCAAACCCTTTAGAATATAAAGAAGCTAAAACACTCGCAAGCATATGGGTTACCATAGAAACCTGCATAGCAAGATACACATTTGAGTCATGGTGGTTAACAAATTTGAAAATTCACTGCCATGAATAAATCATGAGTTTAAGAAAATGTAAAATTTGGCACAAATAGAAAAGAGAAGATTTATACAGTTGAAGTATTTATGTAATCTTACTGTTCTATTCATAGCTAAAAGATCTTGCAGGAGAGCATCACCAAAATCCAAAATTAGGCTCAGAAGGACGTGTAGATCCTTAAATTGTACTCCAATCTCGAGAGTACTGCTAGTATTATTGCCAGAACGACGCAGTAGTTGTTCCTGAGCACAGCATGTCAAATGATTCACCAGATTATGTAATTACAATAGAACAGCAAGCGAATAAATTAGAATGCAGCAAATAACTTACCGCACAAACGATAGTTTTAAGAATCTTTTCACATAATAGATCCAATCTCAGATCCGCTACAAATGAGTCAAACAGAAATTTCCATGAGGTAATATTCTCCACCGACTCTTCTGGAAGGCTATAACCAGTACTTGATGAACCCAATTTCTTCAATGCATCTGTAATATGTTCAAAAGTACTGTTAAGGGCTTCACCAAACCCAAAACAATTGCCGTCACTATGTGCATTTATTGACAGCACGGAATTATACTCTTCCTCCATCATTCTCCCCTACAAAATTTTAAGAAGCAACATTTATAAGTTCTCTGTCAGACAGTTGAATAGATGGAAGCTTGGACGATATAGTTATTTCACTCTTACATCAGACACTATTTCCAAAGAATTTATTCATCATACTAGTGACAGAAAAAAGTCACACCAATTAACGAATAGGTTCAAAGATCAAGCAAAGAGCAATAGAAAGTGTGAGAAGAATGGCAAAAAAAAAACAAAAAACAAAGGGATAAAAAGTAGACAGACACCTTCTCAAATAATTCTTCAAAATGACTGAGCAAAACCTCTTTAACTGAGCTTCTATCCACATCTTGCTTGTGGAAAGCTAAGAGATCCTCCTCAAACTCCTTTATGGCCTGGAAGTTCTTAGATACCAGCTGTTCCATTTGTTTTGTAACAATATAACAGCGCGAGGAATCAGCCAGTGTCGTTATCGCTCTATTTCGGCCAAGAAGGTAGTAATCTAAGGATTCCTGTGACAGAGTTGGCATTAATATGGAGTTATCACATATACAGTGCTAAAAAA
This sequence comes from Carpinus fangiana, assembly GCA_006937295.1. Classification (NCBI taxonomy): domain Eukaryota; kingdom Viridiplantae; phylum Streptophyta; class Magnoliopsida; order Fagales; family Betulaceae; genus Carpinus; species Carpinus fangiana. The sequence goes on from CM017321.1 coordinate 51,628,540, forward strand.
AAAACACAGAACAAAAATTTTGCACCTTAGATTTCTGAAAATCTGGAAAACAATTCCCAATGAAAGCAAGAACCCGATTTGCTGCAGCTTTGAAACTTTCACAAGTGTTCAAATGCATATTTTCAAACGTTGTTAGCAAAAGCGATTCTTCATACAGCATGGCACACAAACTATCAAAGAGTTGCTGCAATGAAAATTTATCATGTGAAGCTCAAGAGCAAGGTAAAACAAATTATCAACAAATATTTTTATAATCTCAATCATATAAGAAAGCTAAAAGAATACATATGCCACATTAGATTCCACGATGAAAAATCACCTTCTGCTGCCACATGCATTTCAAGGTAGCATGTTGATTTTGAACAATAAAGCACACACCAACAGTTTTAATATCAGAAGTTGGGGATTTTGGATAGAGATTTTCCAGAGTAGATATGCATTCCCTCATGTGCTTCAATTGCTTGGCAAAATCGTTGGCAGCAACCTGTTGCTTCTGTTGTAAATCAACGAGCTGGTTGAGAAAAGCACCAGACCTGTCAACCTACAGGAAACAAGAAAAAAACAATTGGAACTCACAATTGCATAGAAACTGGACAGGTAAGCAAGCCCAACTAGAGAGAGAATATCTTTCTTGATAAGCAATCGAGATATCATTAAAAGCTTAAGGTCCACCTAGGTATACAAGAAGTATAAAAGTGTGAGGCACACCCAAAGATAATATTAGGGTTTGTATGGGATTGCGGTTTCAAAAAGTACGATTTTAAAAAATAGTGATTTCAAAATGTAGTTTATAAAAACACAATTTTTAAAATTGCAATCAGTGTTTAGTAATAAGTGTGGTTTTATGGACAAATTACTAATAAGGACATAATAATCAATTACATTTAAATCTAATGCAGATGTACACATAACACCCAAGAGATGTTGATGGTGTAATAGAGATTTCATTGATTTGGTAGGACCAAGATTTCATGTGTGCGGCAGTAACAAATGGCAGCCTTGGTCTTCTCCTTGTTGGCGAAAAATAGCGTCTGCAGAAGCACCACATTTGATCTGGGCACCAAATTTTGCTGCTCGAACTCCTTTCACTTTGCCATTTTATCATATATTATGTGCTAAAACGGTGACAATCAGCCTAAGATCCTTCCCAGTGCCTCCCTCCACTCCCTAGCAAGCACCAGATTGCTCGCTGAGGACCCCACAGATCCCTTCAACCTAGCACACAGCAAGGATCGTAAACTACTACTTGGTAACATCACGTAAAGATCATCCCTCGCATCCACACTGACCAAGTACTATTAGCTTGAAGAAGACCACAAAGATTTGGTCTTGTTCTGGGTGGGTATGTATGGAATTTTATTGTTTTATTGAGGACAATCTGATTGCTAACATACGCTTATGATTTTGTTAAGTGACAACACAGTTAGGATTTAAAATTGTGAGATTTCAAAAAAGCACTGAAGGTACTACTGTGTGAAAACGTGAGTTTTGCACCTTTTCAAAACGTTGTTTCTCTTAAAACACAATACCAAACACTCCAAGTTTTGTATTTTTAAAGAAATCACAGGTTATTCCCCTCAAAACGCAACCCCAAACGCACCCTTAGTGTGAGAATGCTGCTCTTTTTAGTGAGTATAGGATAAATTACGAACTCATTGGAAAAGCAAACAAATTATAGAATTGGAATGTAGTATTTACCCAGTAGCTATATGAATCAGGTTTCACTTGTCAAGCAGGATATACCGAAAAGAGAAAAGGGGATTGTATGAACTTGGCAACACAACCCAGTAAAGTAATTGAATAAAAACATGAGAAAAATCGGTCTATGATTAAACAAATCAAACAAGAAACGGTCCTTCAATTGATAATTAGCCAATGACATCTACCTGTTCACGAGTAATGTCTTTGTGGGCGTTTAGGCAAATCTGCTGCAGAAGCAGCACTGATGCTATGCTCTTAAAGTAGTATTCATTGGCCGTTTTCCATTCAGTAACCAAAGTCTCACAGGGAAAGCTTTGAAATTCGCAGGCAACAGCAACATCAGAGGCTCCAGAAGCCAGTCTACTTTGTGTCAGCAGCAGATGCTGCACATCATATGATGGCTCAAGGAACCACCAAGATCTATGATGATCCTATAAAGTACCAGTCATCGAAAGAAGACCAACATTTAGCTTATACAATAATGTGTGAAGAATCTAAATTGTGGATTATGAAAACTAATATTCTAGCATACAATTGATATTACCTCCATATATATAGACTTGTGCCTAGACAATCCACTGCTTTCTAACAGCTTTAGAAGCTCAGAAAAGGCCCTTCTCTTCCCTAGACTCTTGTTTGAATCCTTCCATATATCACCACAATCCACTACAGTTCTATATATTTTCTCAATTGTGCACCACACAATCTTCCATTGTTCATGGGACAAGAGGTATGTAGACTGGGAAGCGGAGCATTGTCTTGAAACACTTGTAAGCTCTGTACAAAGTACAAGTTCATAAGACTGTTAACTGTCAAAGAACTCTAGCTGAAGAAACAACAAATTAAGGATAATAACTAGAAAATAAAGAGACGAAGAAAAACCTTCAGAAGCACCTCTGAAGTGTAAGAATAGAGTATCAAATTCAGGAGCTCTCTCAACGTGCAACTTTTGCAAAGCATAATCTACTTTTTTCCTCCAGTCAGGATACCAGATGGACCTATACCAGATAAATCACGCCAAAGTTCCAGAATCATGTATTTTAAGAAAGACTTAAGAATACAAAAGGCATTGAATGGACGAAAACATTACCTGTCTTCATCATGAAACAATGTTGGATCAAAAAGACCACTCAGCATCCCTATTTTGTTGTCTGGAAATTCATTATGAATCTTTTGACCATGCAGAGATTGAGATTTTGTTCCCTTTTGTAGTGCATCTTGGTTAAGAAAAAGCATTACAGGTTGTTGCAGAAAATCCTATACAAACAAATACATCAGAGGCATATTACTACTGCGCATGCATGCAAAGGGGCTACCTAGGCACAGAAATAGACATTACAAACAATCCTCATCTTAGACAACATTTGACAAAATAAAGGCTGTGACCTTGGCCATGCAAAAGACGTGATCGATCTGAGTATCTTTCCATGATGAGGTCCTACTCTAAAAAAGAACTGCTTTTGTTTTTGTTTTTTTGTTTTTATTTTATTTTATTTTAGTAAGTCCCTCGAATCTCTACACAGTTGGCCACGTAGTGAGGGATCCACACATTGCAATTGGCAAACAATGAGATATGTGAACAAAAACTAGAGTGCATGTTACTCACAGTGTACTTCTGTATAAGCTTCCTGAGCTTATGCCGGGTCCTTTTTGAGTTTTCAATTGACAGCAAATTCTCAGAACGTTCCCATCCACACAGTTTCAGATGCTCCTTCAGCTCTACCTCAATATTTCTTCTATTAGCTTTTATGTGTTCCAAAACGCTGAAGTGAAAAACATTATTACCTACTGAAACGACCTCAAAGATCTTCATGAGGGAATGAATATTCAGAGTGTAACAAGTGAAAAGAACTCACATCGGCAAAAATTGCACATGAAATCCGATTACATTATATAAGATCTTCAGATTTTCCTTGTCAGAAGAACTGGCATAATCAATTAACAATTAGTACAGTTAAAACAAACAAAAAGTCTGCTCCCTTAGCTTTGATGTATCAGCTTCCAGGAGAGATGTATAGGGAAAAAGTTACAGATAATCTATTGCATGTAATAATTTTTTCTATATTTTTTCTCCAGTTTTAATAAGAGGATGATAGGAAAGCCACGGTTTTTAGCCTTACCTTGAATAAATATTCAGGCATCTACCAGTATTGAATTGACCAAGGAAAGCAAATAGAAGCTGAAGACGTTTCCTAAATTCACCAATGCTGGATGTGTGAATGAATTCCTCCAAACTGCAAGTTCCATGCACAAAAGTGACTCAGAAAAGATGAATTTACAAAACCCCAGTGAAGCAATCTTAAACTGAATTCTGGCTAGAGACTAAACTACAACATGCCTTTGAAGGGTAGATAGATTATATCCAAGTACATCAGCAGAATGTCTGCGTTGAAGAACTGAATACAGCGGAAACCATAACTGCAACAATAAGAAGGCAAAAAATACCAAATTAGTTATGCAAAAGATCACATAGAGGTTCTATATTTAAGAAGTAAAGGAAATTACTGCTAATATGTGAACTTGTATTATATCACCTCTGTCATAAATATCACTCCACAAGCTGTTTTAATGCATGTAATGTAACTCTTTAAAATTCAATTTAATCAAAAGAACAAAAGGACTTTGCTTTCCAATGTTACAAATTGTTGACTTCAGTAGCTGCACCAGCAAGAATGTGCTAGCTTGATAGTACCTCAGCACAATTCATTATGCCATAGATATATACTGGAACGAGCTTACTGAATTGAAATTAGATCCAAAAATTACAAAAGACAAATTAATTTCCAAATAGATACACTAAGATACAAGTAGGAACAGAAGTAGCAGGTTTGCTTTGACATTAGTTTTCCTCGGTATTAAGCGGCTATAATAATTTCCATTTATGGCTGTTATTGCCCCTAGTCCTTTGCAAATGTTCAATGTTTTCCCTAAACATTTGCACTGTATTGGATTCAGTCCTCACAAATATGAATAACTATGATTTACCTTTCCAGCATTAATCTCATACTGATCCTGCACCTCGTCAAGCAGGGCAGGCCAAGAGCCAAATTCCATCTTTTTCCAAGAGGACACCAGAGCACGAATAGGCTCCAATTGATCTATAACCATTTATAGAAAACATAAAACCCTCATTATAAATGCAGCAAGAACATAAGAAAAAGATCAATGAAGGAAAGTTCTTACCAGAGAGGGAGAATTTTGAGCCATTTTCTTGTAAGATCTGGACCCTGTTAAGCAGAAATTGCAATCCTGCAAGAGCCTTCCCAGAAGAAACAGCACATATATTTAGACATTTATTGGAGAAAATGTTTACTACCTATGAAGTGTCAAGTCTCACACATGCATCCGGAGTAGTTGTTCTATAAGACCCCATGAGACTGGTTCCCAAATCCAAAATTAAACCCAACAATTGAATTGCACAAACAGTGAAATCATTCTGCTACACAGATTTAATACTCACTCTTTTGAGCAACTTGAGTTGCTGAGTGGCCAATATGATGTGAGGATTAGGGTGCAATAGTATTGTTGGACCTATTCTGTTGACTAATAATGTCTATATTCTCTTCTTGCATCATACAAACCATATGAAAACGAATGGCCCCATTTTTGGTTTAATCTTTCTTTATCACTCTATAAAAGGTAATCTGAAGAAACAGAAAAAAATAGCCATATCACTACCTTAGCTAAGGCGGTGCTCAAAGGGATATTCAAGAGCATCTCAATCACATCCAAAATTTTCTGGAGTCCATGATGATCCTCCCATTCAGTCAGAAAGGAAAGAATCTTCTGTTGAAGAGGAGCAAGTAATTTCACCATTTGAGCCATAAGAGGAGCATTTGAATCCTAGAAAAGGGATGTAAATAAGGTTAAAAAACAATGAGATAAAAAGAAAATAGACATTGTAATAATAAGGTGCCAAAATTTTTAAAACCTTGTAAAAATTATATTTTTGAGCTGATTTGCTAGATGAAACAATTGTCTGCTTGTGCTCCAAACAAAGACGTAATAAGTGCTCTGGCATGAGTTTAGCATCTAAACTGGACAAAAACAAACTTCCCAAACCTGAAGGGAAGGATAAAAAAGAGGTCATAGATAATCTCTTGAAGGCACAAAATACCAAATATTCATCTAAAAATTAGAATATCAATAAAATACCATTAATCATCCCTACTCCGAGTCTATAGGAGTCATAGAAGGAAAGCAATCTGTCTGCATCAGATATTCGAAAAGTTCCAGGCTGAATTGAAGAAACAATACATTAGTGCAGGCATGTGACATAAAGTTCTCGAGAAACAGAGACACAAATATGGATAGAGTTTAAGGCATAACCTCATGTAGCAAGTCATAATCAACCATAAAAAAACAAACAAACGAGATATCCCCAAAAGTATTGCAATTGTGATACCAGAAGACCAGTTTAACTTTCTCTCCATGCATCAATTTGTAGTGAAGGATAGAATAAATGAACTAGTTTTCCAAAACCGCATTGTGTTGAAACTAATTTTTTAAGAATTCAGAATTAATTCCTATTCCTATGACGTTATTTACTTATTTGTTGATTTAAAATTTGCAATCTTAATTTCAACAAATGAAATTTAAACCATGTGATTAAACTACTTCACAAGAAGATGTGATAAGTACAACATGAAATGTTGCATATTAACCATAAGGCTCCAACCGAATATCAGCATTATCAATGATAGTACTTTTAAGTAAATCTCCAGTAAATATGTGAAGATGACTTACAGAAAGGACAAGATTATTTGAACCAAATAGCTGATTGTGAATGTGGACCATGTTGTCCAGGATGGACTCCTCTATAGCATTCCATTCTTCCTGTGAACTTTCTTGATCCTCACGAGCTTCCTTTAAAAGGATGAAGGGATTTCTTGAGTACCAAATAATAAAACATGAAACATGGAAAAAGCAAATATTTGCAGATATAATTTGTTGCAAATATAATTTGCAAATATAACATTATATAGAAGTACTACCATTGTAGTAAACTCTTCTTCAGAAAGCAGTTCCTTCCATTCTGAAAAGCTATCATTTGTCATTGACTCGCCAAGTGTTGATATATCAACTTCAATAATGCTCTCGATCTGAAATGCACGAGGCCTAAACTTGTATTGCTGAGAACCATAGTCCTCCTTGGTTTTTGCTTGAACTTTCATTCTCATCCAAAGATTTGAAAATTCATTAAATATCTTAGCCAAAAGCTGATTCAGAAGATAAAATTTAACATCAGATGGCAATCCTGTGAGAGTAATTTCCTTTCTGTCAATTGCAATTCAAATTAATTCTCACCTTAAAGGATTCAATATCCATCAATCTTGAATTAGCTACAGAATGTGCTACACGCACAAGAATGTTGTGATTAAGAGCAGCCTCAAGTTGCATAACAGAGACCTATTACAAATGGGAAAGGAAATAAATTCTATATGCATGTCAATTTCTACAGTAAATAATAAAAAGGAACAAATAGTTCCAAAGAGTTGTACAAGAAGACAATAATATGGACATCTAGCGAAATGGGATAATCATAGGATAGATTCGGATGAAGTCTGGACCTTCTGATCAACAGCAACATCTCTTGAGAATGTAACCAACTTTTCTAGCAATCTCATATCGGCTGCACAAAAGTTTGCAGGAATACTTATTTCATAGGAAGGAACCTCAGGCTGCATGCTATTCAAGTTCACAGAAATGGACTTGGATGCATATCCACGGGGAAATCTCATGAATGAATATATTGTTCCCTGCCAGACTCTCCAAGTCAGCCAATGAGATCAATAAGAAGACATCTAAAAGCACAGATATCTAAAAACTTAAGAAGAAAATACCATAACAAGATCCATATTATCCAGCTCAACCCTACTACAAAAGGCTTTCTGGCAGAAACTAGACAAAACTAGCGCTGAGCCCAATTTCATTTCATATACTGCAACTTGAACTGGCTGGACTACATCAATATATGCATCATATTCATCTGATAATCGTTTAACAAAATTGGTTGCAGTTTCCTGGAAACCAAAATAAAAACAGGTATTTAGAATAACAACTTGAAATGGTACAGCAGTGAGGAATGGAAAAGCGAATAAGGGTTATCATCAAAACACTTTTTGCCTAACAAGTCATGCTTAACTAACGTACCTGCCAGTTGCAAACTTGGTCAACAATCTGTGGTAAGTCCATGGCTTGAACATTACTCACCATAACCTCCAAAGATGTAACAAGTTTCAGAAACTCATCACATTTTATAAGAAAGTCGTTGCACTCACATTTTAATTTCTGAAATTTCTCAGAATCAGAGCGGAACACAATCTGAGCACAAGAATTATTTTCATCAGATAAACGAGAAGAAATAACCAGAAGCATGAAGTGGTACTTATAAACCACTTTGTCGGAGTTAAATTTTATTGTCCACCCATGGTGACCAGTGAGATATGAGATTGATCCAAAAGACAGAATAGGATAAATAACTGGAAACAAAATCTATCAAGTAAAATAAATAGAAAAGGAAAGATGACTTTTCATATTAGTGTTGACAACCCAAATCTCAGACGAAACTAAATATTTTCAGCTCTCTCTCTCTCTCACTCTTCCCAGTACACTGTCATCTTCTTTCTCCACAGTGTCCAACAGTTGGTCCAAACCTTCACAATCTATCATGCCATGACACCAACCTTCCACCAATGGAAGTCCCAAATTAGCCAGTAAGCACAAAATTATTAATGAATTAGGGAAAGGACTTGGAGAGAGAGACGGGATGGGTGGGAATGGGACACTTTTCAAAATCAAAATAAAGAAACTTTTAACGAACAGCTATTTGATTAAAGCTGTTGTCAGAAAAAATACTCTGCAATTCTTCTAAAAAGCAGTAACGTCAAACACATTACCAAATGAACATAAAAAGCATAAAATAAGTAGGGCAATAACCATCTTCACTATAAGATAAAACACTTAAAACTTCTAACTTTCCTCTGTAAGCAAGCTCGATAACATGAGTTTGTAAATCTCACACAAATGTATTTTATTGATTACAGTTTTTTTAACTAATTAAACATATCTTTCTTCTCCTTCTAAAGAAATAAATTTGGCATTGTAAATCCATTGGAAGAAGTATATCACTTATAGTTTGGAGTACAAGAGTTTTATGAGACCTAATAACAAAATGTGATGTCAAGACAAGGGATACAGTAGTCACATAGTATCCCAAAAAAAAAAAAAATCCTTATTATGGCACCTCGTAATCACTTATATAATTTAGTGCCATCAAGTACACACTAAATTGAGACTTAACACATTTGCCCAAACAACCCCTTCATCTCAAATCTAATATAATGTACCACAATCTTACTCATTCAAATCCCTAATATCTTCCTCAAACTTCATGTTGCACTGCAATGCCCTTGCTCCAGATGGAACATGCTACATGCTATTTGTGACAACCAGGGAACATGCTACATCTATGCAAATACCCTAAATGCGATACCATAGCCATTTATATAGTCCAATTCTGCATAGCGCACACCTAATGTGGGGCTTGATGCATATGCCCATCTAACATTTTCAATCCGACCTGATAGGGAGATACCACAAGTGAACTCATTCTTTTTAGACTACAAAGATGAATTACATCACAAAGATCCATCCTAATTTATCATGATTTCTGTGTTTTTTGTTTTTTGTTTTGTTTTTTCCTAGATTATTTTAAGTGTCAGGATCAAAGATATGCCACTTCTGCCCCATACAATTATGTTTCAACATCAAAGAAAATAGAAAATAGAAAATAGGTAGAAAACTGTCACTATATTAAGGAGGTTACCAAGCACATGCACTTCTGCGCACTACAATCATTTTGCCCAAAATTTCTCCTGTTTACCTCCTTGGAATTAATAATATGATCAGAACCAGTAAAAGGCTAACCAATAGAGGCATCATTCATATTCATGTTCATAATCATCATAGATAGTTGATTTTCTTAATCAAATATAAGGCAATGATGCCATTTTGATTTTCATTGATCATTTAAGCAGAACATATATACTATCAACTATATGGAATAAAATTTACTTTATCAGCAAAGGAAAATAGTAATCCAATGACACAAGTAAAACTCTTTAAATGTTTAGACCTTTCGTTGCGCCCTTCTATGCTCCACTTCAAGATTTTCTAATGCATGTGCTCCTCTATTATCAGCTTCTCTTGTAGAAAACCATCCTGCTATATAGTTGCATTCTTGTCGGACCTACAAAAAACAATATCATGTTGCAAACACTAATCTCACGGCTACAAAGGAAAAGCTCAATTACCCACTTGCGCCTGCATGTGAGTATGCACCTTCAATCACATATAGTGAAAGCTTTATGTTTATGATTTTACAAAGTGAAATTCCATGTGCTTAATATTAAAGTTAATTTGCTCTGCAGTCAACTTGTGGTGTTCAAGTACTTGATAATTAATGAGGCATTCATTTTTTTTGATAAGTAATGTTGTATATCAAAAAAGCGCAGTGCGCCTCTAGGTACACAAGGAAAGCGCGAAGCGCCTCGGAGTATACATAGGTAGCCCAACCAAAAACCCAGCAAACAACCTAAAAAAAACACCAAGGAAAATCAATACAAAAATAAACCCAAAACAGAACCCGCAAGAAACAAAACACCTAGCAGCCCAACACCCCTAATGAACTTCAGGGGGAAAGGAGAAATCATCTTTAGACCCAACTACCCCCCGCCTACGCTGGCACTTCACCAGAGAAATGGAGCAATCCAAATTCTTAAGCTCCTTCATCCCCTTAGCCTTCCGCTCCCTCATGTCCCTGGCAGAAAGCAAGTCCAACAGCTTTTTGTCATTCCCTCCATAGGTCATCCCCACCATAGGAGCAACATTCATCACACTGAACACCTCTTTGGAATAACCCTCCACCCCTTCCCCCGGATTAACCACCACAACCTCGGCCAGCATTTCCTTGCTTTTATTTAACTGCTTGGCAACCATTTCCTTCACCCTCCGAGAATACCCCAATTGTGACTTGGAGACAGAAGAGGTGGAAGAAACAATTTGGCTGAGACTCCTGCCCAGTTCAGCTGCCCCATCTGAAATAGAAACAGACCTCTTCACCACCAGCAAAGCAGGAGGAACAGCACATGACCCTAGAAAACCCCGACAAATCAACACACTCGCCGGAGCAGGGAGAACGTCATCCAAAACCGAAGGAGGAGCAGCTCTTGGACCCAAAAAACCCTGTCTGATCAAACTCTTCGCCAGAGGAGAATTCTGAACAGACTTAACTTGAGGAGAACCACAAACAACTTTGGCCAAAGTTACCTCCGACCCCAACAAATCGATAGAATCTGCCACCCCAGAATCAGAGGCTTCCTCGTCACTGCTGCCAGGGCTCGCCGACAAGTCATCCTCCTAGGGAAAAGAGTAAGCTTCAAGAATGGCCAGATTAGAAGCAAGCCTAGAATCTAACAACAAGGTAGCCCCCAGACGGGCTTGAGAGTCAGACCAACGCCGGAAAGGGGTAGGATCATCGCATGCAACCATCGCTAGAGAAGAGTTCCGGGCAGAAACAGGTGAAACAAAAAGACTCACCTCATCGGCAGGCCCAAGAATCTCGCCCAAATCCCCAACGTCCAGAAGCTCCATACCAACATCGGAGACCAAAGGAGGCACCGAAGAGAGCTCCGGGAGAACTACTGGAAGATTCGACTAGGGCTCCAGTGGCAAATAAATCGAAGCAAGATCCGGATTCGAACCCAAATCAAAACCCATACCCGGATCCTTACCTGTAACCATACCTGGATCTGGGTATGGATCCGGATCCACACCCAGCTCCAAATTATTACCTGAATCCACATCGAGGACAGGCTCGGACGCCTTGCCCGAAGCATTAGCGAGGCCCAAAACGCGAACCTTATTCCTCCTACGGTTGGGCCTCGCAAAAACCCTAGCAAGGACCCGATCCAATTTCAGATGAAGCTGCCCAAGCAGCCTCATCAACTACAGATGAAGAAGCCCTAGCAGACCTAGCCGCCGCCTTCAAAGACCTAGGCAAAACACCTCCCATCACCGAGCAATCTATAGCAGAACGCAAACCCTGACTCAAAGCAAATCGACACTGGAAAAAGGTCGAGAGAGCTCGAGGAACAAACGGCTCTTTCCTTGCCGCCAGAGACAAAACGAAGGGCTTGCACAAACGACCTCCCAGGCTTAACACCCGAAGGAGGAGCCTCCTTAAGAACCTTCGCCGGAGGATCCCCAATCTCCTCAGTTTCAGACGACTTCACCTAAGCCTCCTATAGCAGTCGGAGTTCACCCGCAAATCGCCGCCATCCCCTCCCAAACCTACCTTCTAGAAGCTAGATGACACCCTTGCGACCACCCTCAGCCAGAATTGACACCTCCAAAAACCTTCCAACCTTATTACCACCTCCGTGAACCATCATCGCTTTATCTCGCTCACGGTAAGATTTAGCGATTTCCTCCTTCACCCGAGACTGAATCGCCGCTTCCACCGTATCCACCAACCACGACGAGCACTGGATGCTCGCGAAGATGTACCCCACGAAACCCTTCCTCCTTTCCTCCAAACGAAGGTTAGGACACCCAACCTTTGCCGACAGGCAGAAGGTTTTAGCTTCAAAGGAGAAGCTTTGTTCCATGGCTAGCACGCCAAGCCCTAGTGCGAGGCGCCTGCTGCGCCACCGCTAGGGTTGAGAAGCTGTGGAGGAGGTGCAAAAATGAAGTAGGAGAGAGAACACAGCGTTTTCAAATTTCAAATTTTTACAATACTGTAAAGAAACATATATGTGAACTCAATAAGCAGTAATGGGTTATAAGAAATAAATTTTATGAGAAGTGGCTTGACAAGCTTTAGATGTGAAAAGATGAGTTCAATGATGCTGTCTTTACCATTGCATTAGTGGTTCATAAAATATACAGTAAAGCAATGCATGAACAAACCTAAGGCACAAAACACCACAACAAAAACATTTGAAGACTTGCTGGATAATCAAACAAATATATATTTGCAAGATACCTGCATCTCAAGCTTAAGTGATGTTATCTTTTCTGCTAACTGTGAAGACTTCCAATAGTATTTCACGGCAGGATCCAAATCATCACAGCTAAGCAAGAGATGAAAGCGCAATCCCCCAATCCGTAACCATGCACAACCAAGGATATAGTGGAAGTCTAAGCAAAAGAAAAAAAATTGTATAATTAAGACAACATGCAAAATTGAAAAAGAAATGAAATATATATATTGCTAGCCCCCAAACAAAATAGAGACCATTGATAGGAACAAAAATAATACCATCAATTTTAATAGCTCTATATCAAAAAAAAAAATAGATACTCATATAAAGTCATGTATTTCTAAACACAAAATTATTGACGGACAATAATTTGGATTAACTCCTATAGTTTGTAAGCAGAAAATGATCAATAGGTATATAACCACCAGTAGATGTGCAATGAAGATAGAGCTCTCTAAGCAGCGGCTCAATGAACTTGTGCACCGACTCTTTCAATCCGCTATGGCTTGATGAGAGAAGAAGGGAGATCATTTGCTGGATGTTTTCTTTCTGTCACCAAAGAGAAAGACAAATAAATAAAATGATGAACTATGACACTGGACATAACAGGATGCCTCGATGTTTTTCAAGCGTTCCAAAACTGAGCATGATGAACTAATCTTTTAAAAAGGCCACATTATCAATTTCCATATGTTCACCTCAATTCTCATGTAAATTATGAAGCTAAAAGAGCAAGAGAACCAACTATAATTTAAAGGTTCACCACCAGTACAGTTGTGATAGAAATGCATAAAGGTGTTACAGGAAACACAGGGTGCTGAGAAGGACAAGGCACATGGAAATTAATGCTTTTCAGAAATTTTCGTACTCTGGCTTCTTAGGTGCAGACCATTCACCAACACGTGAACTATGTAGGGTATTCATCCTTCAAGTAGTGGTTAAGATACAACTGATACAGACCATTGTATCACACAGTAAGAGCATAGGAAAAGGGGCAATAAGCCACTGCTGGGATTTTGCTACTTATGAAATGCATAATATCTAGAAAACAGCACATTCAGTTTTCCAAATAGTACAAATCATGACCATATGTTATTTGCAATTCTATTTTCTATCTGATACCATGTTTAGGATGTCAAACATTCCTTTTCTTTTCAAAATATAATGCATTGAAAACCAAAAAGCTTGAACATCAATCCCTAACCAAGCTTGAAAGTGGGTAAACTTCCATCTCTTAAAGTGTTTCTTTTTCATCTTTTCTTTGGGAGGGGGAAGAGAAGGGGAACCAGGGGGGAATCAAGTTAAAACACAAAATGTTCAAAACATCATGAGATTGGCAAGAAAACCTGTCTTTCTGTAAGTGTCATTTTTCAAAAGATAATTACAGAGATAGAAACTTTAAAAAGAGCACCTTAACCATATTCTTCTGGAATGCACAAAGAATGGACTTGATCGCCTCAAATTCATTCACATGAAAAGATTTTCGATGTGCATATATAATCTGGAAGCAGAAGACCAACACAAAGAATGAAGTCCATGAATACTAGAAAAACAATAAAAGCATCTCCAATTAGGGGGAAAAAAAAAGAAGAACTACCTGCTGGAAAAGAGAGCGAGCCATAGATAAAAGAAAACCAGGTATATTTGCCCCTGTAGGAGAGCTCCGCCAAATATTACAAGAAGCAACCCTAAGCGTCAGACAGCGCACAAAATATTCACGGATAGTGGATCTGCTTTGCCTGAATGAAGCACGAAAATTGAGGGAAAAAATAAAATGAGCGTCCAAGTATCAAGTCATAAAGTACAGTTTTTCACCAAAATTAAACATTACAAATAATAGAACACATTTCAAAAATATAATAATTTAGTAAATAATTGAAAATGTACACACTACACAACACACAACAACAAAGTGTTAGCAAGAGGCACCTCAATTTTTTCCATTTTTTTTCTTCTAATTATTATCATATAAAGCAGTCAGTGGTGCCAACAGAATGCTCAAATCAATGGCAACTTTTCTCCAGCAAGGCACTAGTGACCAAATTTCCATGATGGGAAACTTCTCATAGAGACCATGTCTCTAATTTTCATTTGCTCTTTTTTTCTTCTATTTCTTGAGTGATGAGATTATACATTTCAGTAGTGAAATGGAATAAACACTTCTTACAAATTCAAATGGTCATCAGGAAACATATAGACACTAATTATCTTACAGAATCTTGAAGACTGTTGCTGTCCTCACAGGCTGAACAAGCATATCTAGTAGTGGAATGTCGTAATCACCAATCTTTGAGAAGTTCTGCATGTATATCAGCAGGTCTTAAAACCTGGAGTCTCCTCACTCCCAAAAAAAAAGTTCAGAACGCAAAATTGTCTTACATTAGGATCAAACTATAAGTAATATATACCTTGATAAATACAGGCTGATGATTCCACAAAGACTGATGCCACCTAAACCACATTTCAATAACAAAACTAGCAATCCTTGCATTCACTGCATTAAAAGAAAATACATGAGATAAGCTTATGGCTCATGTAACAGTCACGCTCCTACCCTATATATTAGGTACATATATCTATACATAAATATGTAACACAAAACTACATTGACCTGCATCCACTGAAGTCCATGCATCTAGTGTCCACAAGATCTTTTGATGAGGTAAAAAAATTTGGGGAGGTCTTGATGAGAAGTCCAATGAAAATTTCAATCCATATTCCAGCAGGTTGGATACAGTGCCCAAAGCCTGCAAATGTCATTAGAAAAAAAGAAAATAAATAGCAGATTGAATCATATGATAATTAAGTGGAAGATCACTAAAAGAACTCATGCAAAAAATAAAGAATGCCGAAAGAAAGAATGGCAAGAAATAAAAATAAGGGCATTCTAATTTAGCAGGATGGAATTGTCTAAAGGAAGAAAAACAATTTTAATTACCAACTGGCCTCTTTCTACTGAAAATCATTTGATCCTAACATTGTTGACAAAAAGCAGAGCATATATCAAATGAATTCCTAAAACGGAAGTGCATATTATAATTTGAATAGGACCAAAAAATTAGAACATCATAATCATAACACATTTTTCTGTGGCTCTAAAATCTATGAATTGACTCTACTTTTAACATTAGTATCTATTAGATCCTTTCAAATTCAATGAGTTGCAGCAAAACTAGCAGTATATGATACAATTCTATTATATTCAGCAGCCAAGTACCAAAGACATACAAAGAATGGCGTAATTTAACTAAATTTACCGGCTCTAATCCTTTGGGATCAACCAAAAGGATAGATGATATCCCCTGAAGTAACTCCATATCAAGGAAAAAACTTGTACTGTCACTTAGAGCAAGAGTGTCCTGCCAGCTTTCGAACCCAGACTCTCTACACAATATTTCAGGTAAGAAGGTACAACAAGCAGCTGAATTTGCCTCAGCATTCGCATGCTCGCTAGACCCCAAATTTGCCACCAATTTTTGTTTTTCATATTCAAATCTTTCCAAAAGCATCTGCAAAGATCAAATTTATTCCCCAGACAAGTGTGAGAAGAATTCCATAGCAGTAACTGTACAGAAGCTGGAGGACAAACCTTATGCATCTCCTCCAACTGCTGAACGACAGGGCTAACATCTTTATCACAGTCACATTTGCCCATAATATGTACTGACATGGAAACACCTGCATAAATATGGAATCGAAAAAGAAATTGCATTTAATATCAAAGAATGAAATAGAAGTTTATAAAAGAGAAATAAACTGCAAAAGTATCTCACATTTGCAAAAAAAAGAAAGAAAAAGAACTCATTAGAGGCAGAAGCAGGATAAACATAAACATCAAATATCAAAAGATTAACTACATTTCACTCATTACAGCAGTTACACAACATGTAGCTCATGTCTCGAATACCAACACCCCCCCAAAAAAAAAAAAAAAATCTATTTCACCTAGCAAATCCTTCCTCTTCTGCCTAGAAACTGATTCCAGTATGAGAACTTCGATAGACAAATAAGACAAAAAAATAGGAGGAAGATGTTATCCCAATAGTATAATTACGGATATGGAGGATGCCACTACTTTTCAAGTAAAATATAAAGGTAATATCACCAAAATCTTTCTAACTGAAAGCACATTTTTTTCAAACTCCAATTTGGCTGTGTCATATAACAATCTGATACCACAGACAATTTAAAAAAGGCAACAATTTGTGTGGAACCACATAATAGCTTACATCACACATGGCAAACAACACAAGAAACTCAACAATAATAGTCACCGCCAATAGCAAGAGATAACAATAAATAAATCACCAGCAAATATGAAAAGAGTAAAGGTTACTATGATATATCAATAAACAACAATGATACAATCACACTTTCAGTGCCTCCACGATTGCTAGTCAACATCATTAATGGCCAGCAAATGCAGCCCTAGCATTCACAATTGCTTCTAAAGAGTTCAGAGAACATTATGCGAATAAAACTTTTGCTAAACTTACTAAGGCACACAACCAGCACAAGCATGAAAACTTACTAACCTTACTAACCTTTAAAATACAACACCAGCATATTTAAATAATATATCCTAACATAATTAAGAATGTGAAAAGTCTACCTTGCATTGCGAGAAAGCGAAGTTCAGGATTTGACGATGCAACAACCTCGATCAAACTTCTATTTTTTTTTTTAATGTCGGGGAACCTCTCCAAGGCAGGGTCCTTCGCTGTAACAACACACATTTTCAACAAAAAAAGGAGAAAAAAATCAATTTAATGGCTTAAAATATTAATGATCTCTTTCCCGATGAGTACATGTCAAAAACTTATAGACAAGGAGGCCCAAATAGTAGATCAGAATGCCATACCCTGTTCACATGATTTTGACTTTGTAGGCCAAATAAACTCACAAAGTGATGAAAGCTGATGCTGCTTATCATATAAATTAGCAGAAGAAGGTAAATATGGATGACCACCATGAACCCAAAGCAAGGACTTCTCCGAATGAATACGCCAAGAAACTTTAGCCAAATTCTTCTCCGAATATATACGCCAAGAAACTTTAGCCAAATTCTCCAGATTCTTGCTCTCACTCTATGCCAAACAAAAAAAAGGTAATGAAGTTCAAAGCAAATTACAGGAACTGGCTAAAAAAATGAGACACAGGTTAGGAAGGTAAAACGTAGCATTATATGATGGTCAGCTTACCATCACAATATCAACTGCTTCTGGACAGATATCATTCAGTACTTCCTGAAATTTTGCAGCATCTTTCATTAAAGAACGCCAAGAAATTAGCAACTGCTCAACATTTGATGACGTAACACCATTCCAGAACAGTTTGTGATCTTCAATGAGGTTAGTGTATAACTGAATCAGCACATCAAAAGAAGGAGACTCAACAAACATATATGACGAATCAACAAACTTATGAAGGATTTCCTCCTCCATTACTCGCAGAGATTTCAACACTGGTATAAAACATTGTACTTCATCACTATAGTCATGGCAGCTCTCTGCATTCCATTGTTGATAACTAACTTTTAGTAGACATAGGCAGTTAATGGCATTACTTAAAAATTTATTGCACGACTGAGACATGTCCCTTGATGCAGTTAAATCAACTAACTCCAACGACAGCATTGGTATTGGCTGCAAGTCAAAATCTACCAAGTGAAGAGATGCAACCTCATGGTGTCGGCGAGAAATGTAGCTCCAAATAGGATGCTCCATGACCTGTTTGATTAAGATCAGAAAAGAACTGAAAAACTGACAGAAGGGCTGCAAGTGATTACTGAACCAGCTAAACCAGAGAAGATAAAGCTCAAGATCACTTTCGGTGGCTTGTTCAATGGTCCAGTTTGCAGCAAATAGTAGCATCTTATTAGCTAAAGCCAAATCAAATTCAATTTTCTTATCAAAGTTTGAAACTGTAACATTTGAAGACCTGGGAAACATTAACTGTTCTAACTTCTTCACATTTATAATGCTAGTATCTGCAAGGCCACAAGCAGTTAATGCCTCATCCGAAGGGCACCTGATCCTAGCAACTTCTGATTCATATGAGGCACACTGATTCCCCAGGAACTCCAGATACATGCAGTTTTGTTTCACACAAGCTTCTTTTGAGTACCATACAAAGTCTCTTAATTTCAATGGCATTGGCCATCCTCCAGGCAAACTCAAAGAACGTGCCAGTAATGAGTCAGACAATTCTATAACTGACAAATAAGCACTTTTAGCATGACTAATAATATTCCCTCCTTCAGCTTCACCTAAAGAAGAAAGATAAGTATGCTCCCAACTCACATGGAGACTCCACAGAGGTTGATTGCCATTCATTAGAAGCTGCTGGAGTAGCTGAACCCAACGTGCCAGCTCAAGATATGTAATGCAAATATTAAGGCGTGAACCTTCATCCCTAGCATAGACATGGGCCCTGGCCATTGATTCAACCAATCTACCACCTGGAATACCAGATAGAATGAGAAATCTCTCCACATCTTTTAGTTCAATCTGCTGGGAACCATAACCGCTTCTCTCATCAAGTAACCAGCACGGCTGCATCATAAATATTTCAACTCCTCTATTTCGCATTGCTCGGGAAACTTCACCATAGTTCGGGTTAACAGTCAGAAACATTCTAAAATTAGGGTGTGGATGGAGAACCACTGATTTTCCATCAACAATTCCACACTCATTAATCGTGATTGATCCAGATGGCTCCACCAAAGAGTTGATTCTATCAAGAACCTGCGTTAAGTAATAGACATTAATTAAAAAATTGGTCACAAACACAGACATAATAACAAGGTATCAGAAGAATAAATGTCATCATATTAAGAACATGTCACATACCGTAGGGTTACAAAGATTTGCATTCTCCAGAACAATCCATTCTCCACGTTCAATAGCTTTTATCAGCACCCCCATAACCCATTCAAACTTTGCTGAAACAGCCCTTTTCTGATAATCATCTTGCAACTTTAAAACTGTCTTCATGGCTCCTTCAAGATCCCTGCTTGACCATGACACAGGAAGAACATTCTTCTCTTGATCCAACTTTACTTGTTCAATGATCTCAACTAACAAACTAAGAGAATTGAATATTCTCTTCCGCTTCTCCAAATACATACAAGTAGAGCCTGATACATGGTCATAGTCCATGCTAGATAAAAAAGTAATCCATCTGGTAATTAACTGATCTTTTCTCTCACTCATATATGTTTCCTTTGAGGACTCCAATTGCAAACTAAAATACTCATTAACATAGCACTCAACTTGATTGGCAACAATGTGAAAATTTCGGAAGGCGTCATATTGCTCAAAGCATCCAAGTAATTCAGATATATCAGTTGCAGCCGAAAGATTCAATTCATTTAGTGCATTGCCAGTGAGCTGAGCAAGTAACCTTATCAATGAAGTCTTACCAGATGATGGACCAATCAAGATGCACAGCCATTGACGTTGTACACAATGTGCAGCAGCTTCCAAGCATTGACGAATTCCAGGCATAATTTTAAGCTGGCTGCTTGAAAGTTTGGATGATTGAACATAGTTCCTTTTAACGGCAGTATTCCCCACAATTAAGTACCGAGAATTAAGCTGAACCCGTGGGTAAGGATTTATAAATGGCTTCATCTCAAAAACCTGCTCATAGAGCCGTAGGACCTCTCTGCGATCTGCTGCTGTACGCATTCTTTGAATGTAAAGTATGTTGAGGAAGGAATAATCTCTCAATTTCTCAGGTGCACCTAAATTGATGAAAACCAACTCTTACAAAACCAGCTATATCACAAA
Organism: Carpinus fangiana; assembly: GCA_006937295.1. NCBI lineage: Eukaryota > Viridiplantae > Streptophyta > Magnoliopsida > Fagales > Betulaceae > Carpinus > Carpinus fangiana. The sequence continues at coordinate 51,649,079 of CM017321.1, forward strand.
CAGATACACATATATAAATTCCAAAAAATAAAATCAATCAAATAAAAAAAGAAATAAGATATAAACCTTGTATGATCTGACATGACCGAATCACATCACGAAGATTGAACTCCCAAGGGGAGCCATCCTGTGCAAACTTGTGGTACAACATGGTGTCTTCATGCAATCGTTTGTTAAATAATATCAGTTTTGATAATATAGACCTGGGAATTGACGGATAAAGTGAACTACAGATGAAAAGATAGTCATCCTCAACTAACTCATCCACATAAACCTGAAACCCATGACAAGGAAACAGATCATTGTTGATGCCTTGCATTTCAAGTTAACAATCACCAGTTTTAGAAATGAATCCACAGCAGAAATGATGATTAGACAATTATACCTTAGTGAAACGGTTGAGGAAGGACTTCGGAAGGCCTTTTCTCCCACCACCTTGACAGGAAGGATTTTGACATGCAAAAACCCTGAATGTTGAGGGACACTTAAAGGTGAGACCCAGCTCTGGAATAAAGACCTCAGCTCGGTGATCCAGAATTGCATTTAAACCCTAAAAAAAGAGAATTTCCATTAACGATCAACATTCATCTCATTAGATACTAAAATACATAAATGAAAAATATGCTGAAGCAGTAAATCATGGAAACAAACAGAAGCATCGATGAGATGATTTCAGCAAAGCCTTTAAGTTCACGACAGTACCTCTAACACAGATTGAGGAGCAAGATTAAGCTCATCAAGCAAAACCCAACAGCCTTCCTTTAAAGCCTGCAAAAGAATAAAGACATTCAGTATATGTTTAAAGCAAGATAGAGACAATACTAACTTTAAGATAATACATTTTAACCTGCAATAGGATCCCATCAGACCATGCAAACTTTATTCCTTCATCACTCTCAACAGGTAAGTCCGACCCCAACAAGTCCATTATATCAGTCTGCATAAGAGGCTTGATTAATACTACTACTACTACTGATAGTAAAACACGCAGGCACATCAATAAAGGAGAGCATGGAAGAGAAATCTATAGGAAAAGAACAGAGGAAAAAAAAAAGGGACATAGGGAACTACCAAGAGCTACTCACCTGTTCAGATAAGTTTATGCGGACAACATTATGTCCAGAAAATTTGCCCAAGGCAACAATCAAACTTGTTTTCCCAACACCGGGACTACCTTCCAATAAAACTGGGAAAAAAAAAGGTCAACTGAGAATGCAAAAACAAAAAAATCCAGAACATCAACAGGTAGAATTTGGTCAAATAGGAAGGGAACCATACCAGGTTTTGGAAGCTGCATAGCCCTCAGTACCCGCAAGGCATTTCTGCGGGTGGTTGGTGCCAAAAACTCAAATCCCCCAACCTCACAACTTTCACAACCTATAGACATAACGTATAAGTTGGTGACTACAAACTATGCCAAGATGCTATGGTTACTTTGCAAGAATATAATCACAAGATAATTTTTACCTAAAGCGACAGAAAAAAACATTTCAGTATATGAAAAGTTTTCAACATTCATGAGCAAACAGTTGGTATTATGCTTAAGACAAGAACCAAAACCCTTAATAGGTAATATAGAAGAAGTTAGTAGTAGCAGGCTCTATCCAAAATAAAATCACACACTACTCTCATATAGTTACCTTTTTCAATATAGAAAGGATCGATACCAAAGGTATTGTCACATTGCATAGTATCACTGCATGAAACATCTGCAGTTATTCCAAGATGACCCCAACCATAATTTTCCATTCTTGAAAGTTGTGTGTGTGTCAAACTAGTAGTCTCCACCTGTTGCATCAAAAATGAAAATCAGTTTTATGCATAATTGGAAACATAACATCATGAGAATGGACAGCTTGTCACTTACAAGAGACGGCCAATACAAGCAACGAACTCGGGCAAACATTCAACTTCTAATTGAAATCTCCAAAAATCATACAAATAAACTCGCAGTAAAAGGACAAGTTCATGAACTTCAATTGGGAAAAAAAGTTTCACCATAATTATTGTGAAATACAGGGAAAGAAATAGTAGTAGTATTGAAAGGATAGACAAGCAGAAAACACAGTGGATTATTTGGGATGGGTCGAAAGTCACACTTAAAGAAATATGTTTCACTTATTTAAAGACCTGAATGGGGTGGAACTGCAGGATACAAGGAGTATAAAAGATTAGACCTTAAATGACAAACCCCAACATTTCAAAAATTAACTAGAGAAAAATAGAATCTGACATCCAGACATATAAAGAACACAAGACGGCCAACTGAGTTTTCATAAAGAATTGCCACCCCCCCACAACATTTCAAAAATTAACGAGAGAAAAATAGAATCTGACATCCAGACATATAAAGAACACAAGACGGCCAACTAAGTTTTCATAAAGAATTGCCTCCCCCCCCTCTCAAAAGTTGGGATGTATCTTTCCATCCACGAATGCCAAAACAAGCTCAGAATTTAAATGTATCTTCTAGTCCACAATTACAATGCTGCACAAAGAGGCAGTGCTCTACAACAATGTGACTCAAACCATTTCAAAGTAATTTCTCAATGTATCCCAACCCCTTAAGGAAAAAGACTCCTATATGCTTTCCCTCAGGTTTCCAAGTGTACTATCCACACTTTTTTGATAGGTAATATCAATTTATTAAAAGCGCAAGGGGTGCAACCCATGTATACAGGAAATATACAAAAGAGTCCACATATACAAGCTTTTAAGCTGAAAATGAAGCACATAAATCTAGGAATTCCGCAAATGTTGAAACTTGCGAAGAATGCCACAACACTCTCCAGAAGAAAAGTGTTGGGAGCACCCATTTCTTCAACTCTATAAGTCTAAGTTCACAGTCCTCAAAACTTCGTGCACTCCTTTCTCTCTGTTAAATTACCAGTTATCCCAAAAGCTTAAGCTTATAAGAAGAGGTAAATTTAATCACTTAACCATTACTTTAACACTCCCCTTCACGTGTGGACTCAAACCCCCTTTTAATAGGTGAGGCCCAACACGTAGAATATTTAATTTAAATAGGGGGTGAATTGACGGAGTCAAGGTTCGATCTCATGACCTTTAGCTCTGATACCATGTTAAATTACCAGTTATCCCAAAAGCTTAAGCTTATAGGAAGAGGTAAATTTAATCACTTAACCATTACATTAACACTCTTTATAAGCACCGCATTACACACAAATGAGCCATTCTCCAGATTTACTATCCACACTTATACCAAAATACAAGTCATAACAAACATTAATTTAATAAAAATGTGTGAAGAACATCAGAGATTATGAATGATAGTTTTCATGACATTGTAGAAATATAAACACTCCACAACTCGAAGAACTAGAAAACCAAGAGTTAGAAATTAAGATTAAAAAAAAAAAAAAGAGCAAAAATAGAATGTGACCCATGATTAAGGCATTACAGAATGGGTAAATAAAAGTACACAATGCTTCTAACCAGAAGTAACAGGACAATGTGCATAAAAGCAAACACACCTTAAGTTTTTCCAAAAGAAAAGACAAGCATCTCTCCCTCAACTCTCCAGCATCACTTTTGGAAATACTTGTCCCTGAGAAAACATTTAGAAAAGGAGATTGAAATGAGAGGAAAAAAAATGACTCACCACTTAGGAATGACAACAAATAAAACTCTTCATCACCATCAGAAATATAGACATACATATATGTGTGTTTGTGTTTGTGTGTGTGCATAGCAAGAATACATTGGCAAACTGTTTCAAAAAAATGCACAGGTCTTCTGGATAAACAGAGAACTATAAGGAAAGGAATTGCTATAACAAAGCCAGAATATACCTAAACTTATTCCATCAAGCAAAACAAGGAATGCCCCGTGGAGGAATGCATATTCAGGCCCCAAACTCCTCTCGGTCATGTTAATAAAAGCAACCCAAGAGAGAAGATCTCTAACAGTAAGCATTCGCCCTGGTTGTAACTGTTTGAACCACTGTAGAGCACAGAAGGTGAAACATACTGTTAGTAGTTGTGACTACTAGTATTGTACGTGGTCTTAAATATCACCAAGAGCCAATAGTAATGATGACAAGCTATGTAGCTATGTATGTTGAATAAAAGGAGAAGTTCTAAAAAGTGAAAAGGGATGCCCTCATGGTATCTTTCCTCCAAAAATGCTGGGGAGAATGTGTGAGAATACTAAAGACTTAAAGTTTACAAAATGTATACAGCACGCACCAATGAACTACTAATCAAGATTGCCAAATCATGCTTCTACTACAGAAATCTCAAGAGTGCATTATTTTATAGAAAAACAATATATTGATTAAGCAGCAATGACAAGTTAGAAAAGAACATACTTCCCAAAAACTTAGCATAGCATCTACAATGTGAGAGAGGTTTGGGTTGGCCAACCTGCAAAGATAACAACTAAGAGAAGTCAAGAAAGAAAGTGCTGATTAACACATTTCCTATATAAACAGGTACTTCAAACATAACATACCTCTGCACAACAATACTCTTAAGCTCATTTAGGTCACCAACAGGGGGAACCCATATCTCTGTAAACCGATTACGAAGAGCTGGTGAAAGTTCTTTCTTACCATAATCCCCCCCTGGATTCATCGTTGCGAGAACAAAAAATTTCTGATGGGCATTAATTATCTCCAAAACTGACCCCCCTTTCTCAGCCAAAGACTTAAAAAGGGAAAAAAAAAATCGCTGTGAGCATATATGTTAAATAAAAGGTGCACAGGTGACAGATGGATCAGAAGATGTTACACATGAAAAATGTAGCAAGATATCAGTACGATGAAGTCATAATTCAATAATACCAACTAAGATAAAAAATTAAATTAAAAAAACTTGTTCCATAAATAAATAATATAGAGGTCATAAAACTGCGTGCAAGTTCAAACTAAGTAAGTCAAGAAGAAGCCATCTTTGCAGAATCTCATGCAAGTTCAAACTATGTCAAGAACAAGCCATCTATGCACTTCTAATCATAGATAATCCAGATAGCAAAGCCACCGTAAACCCAAATATACTAGCCAAACTTTCTACATCATCCACTTCCCCGGCTGGAATTATCTCTAATTTTGATAAATTAATCAATCTTGAAATTGCTTCAAATCATAAAAAGACACAAAGCAGATTACAGAGTTATTCACAATTAGCCTCACAAAAGAACAAAGTGTCATCCGAAATGAAAAAATAAAAAAATAATAAAAATAATAAAATATAAAAAAAGAAGAAGAAGAAGAAGATGATGAGGCACTGCAAGTTCATCATTATGTCTCAACCCCACCGAAAAACTTAATAAAAGTCCCCTATCCACTGTGACCGACATTATCCTACTCAGAGTCTCCATAACAACCACAAATAAAAGAAGAGATAAAGGATCCCATGTCTCAAGTCATGAGAACTACTAAAGAATCCTTTCTCTTAAATTTGAGGAAAGAGAATTCCTACTCACTCTCCTCAAATTCTCTTTCCAACCAAGAACCCTCATACGCACCCATGGAATTGAATGAAAGACAATCCAGCTTTGGCTTCTAACTAAACTGTTCTGAATAAACTTGGGTATAAAGTTGCACTATGTGCCCCCTTATTTTTGTAAAATCTGAGGATAAAGACCCTTTTTTTTATAAGTAATAGAAGATTTTATTAAAAGCGTGAGACGCCCCTAAGTACACAAGAAACATACACAGGATAATCAAAGCTAACCCACAAAAGAAACCCAACAAACCCACCAAAGGCCCTCAAACCTGAAACCCACAAAGAAAACACGACACTACATGACATGAGCCTTTCTTTTCCCACGCCAAGAGGAAGAGCTAGCATCTCCATAGTTAATGGAGCTTTTTAAATTCAGCAGCTCCCTCTTACCCTTAGACTTAGGGTGTGCTACCTTAACAACCCGATGATAATCCTCTTCAATATCCTCCAAGATCGCCAAAGACAGATCCTTGTCCTCTTCACCATCCATCAACCAATCCAATGACATGTCTAGGAAGTAAGCATCCAGGGGGAAAGGGGAAACACCATCCTCCTCATCCCAAATCTCACCACCCTGATCCCACACAATGATCTCCCCAAACTGACCGAAGTGTACCGACCACTTTTGAGATTGGGCCAATCCAGTCAACCTGAAGTCCTCACCCTTTTCAGCAATTATGGTGTCAGAGGTGCAGCCACACAAGGGAGGGGGAGTCCCTTTCACCCAATCATCCTTAACAACCATAATCGACGACCAAGCAACTGGCAACTTGGGCGAGGGAGGAGGACTACCTTTCACAGCCAGACTTGGATTAAGAAACCCCCACCGTAGAAAACCCCTCACCAGAGTAGAATGTTGTGAAGCCCCGACAAAAGTGACATTCTCAGCTTTCTCTACACCAACTCATTCCCGAAAAAGGTGGGGGAAACGAGAGCACCTGCTCTGACAAAAAAGTATTCTTCTGGCCAATGTAACAAGCAGATACTTGGCTGTGTGCAGCCTCTGATGATATTTGTGCAACAAACCCAGCAACTAGCGTGGATTGATATCGCACCAACGGAGCACCGAGAGACTCCACCACCCCAAGAAGAAGAGAATCTTTCACTGGAGCTCCTCTGGCTTCCTTAATTCTCCAGAAATATTTCAACATCTGCTTGTACACTGACCGAACTAAGGAAGTCCCATTCTTCAACATCCCCAGAAGCGAGCAGAATCTTTCTCCCAGAGCTACAGCCCCTGATGAATGGCAACAAATTTTTCTAGTACAAAAGAATCTGGCCCGGAGGTAGACATAGAAGGAGACGGGGTCGAGACAAAGGATTCAGTAGAACTCAACCCATTAGCTGTCGAAGACTCCAGCACCATTAGAAACCACGATATTATTTCTTCTACCTAATGAAAAAATTGAGTTCTTATCTCCATCTCTCAACCAAACAACCCTAGATATATGCCTCCAGCTCACTTGATAAAGCATTAACCTTTCAAAAGCCCTAGAAAATTCCACCTTTCTCAACCTTTCCTCTCAATCAAGGTTCTACCTTATGCAATGATATCAAGCTCTCAAATTCCATCAACTAAATTCTTTTTCCGCTTCCCTACATTGCCAGAGATCTCTTCATTCAACTTTTTCAAATCAGTCTCAATTTACGTGCCAACACAAAACTAGGGAAGCCCTGAAACTTGTATGACTTCCACCATGTGTTTCACTTGATCCACAAAGCCCACTAACTTAAACCACAAATTCTTAAACTTAAAATACCAACTTCTCCTACTCGGAACCCCACAATCGAGCATCAACAGGAAGTGATCTAACAAGAGTCTATGAAGTCTCCTCTAAACTACGTCAAGAAATTGATCTTCCCAATCATTAGAGAATAGAAACCTATCAATTCTAGACTAACATTGGTCATCATGATTGTTGGACTATGTGAAGTTTCCACCCACAAGAGAATGACGTCCATAATACCCCGTTCAAAAATCAAATCTAAAGGGGGGGTTGTGTGAGGACTTTTGAGGAGATTCAGTTTTTTTTTTAAACACCCTATATCTATCATAATTGTTTTGCTCTTTTTGCTCCTACTAGAGAGGTGGATTGTCTTGTATACTTCATGTGTAACTAGGGACGCCTTACGCTTTTAACAAAATTTCAATTAGCTTTTTTTTTTTTTTTATAGTTAATCAAAGAAATTTTTTTTGATAAGTAATAAATAGTTTTATTGAAAAAGGAAAAAGAGAAAAAAGAACTGTACAAGAAAGAACCCCAAGCAAACCCACAAAAAGAACCCCACAAACCCACCCAAGAACCCTAAAAAACACCCAAAATAACCCCCACAAACCCAAACAGATCACTACATCTCAGTGATCTTGCCCCTCCTTGTCCGGGATGGCCCGTGAGCTCTCTCTCCTTGCCTTTAAACCTAGGTTGCTCGACCAATTTTTCACCTAAAAATTTCTCAATCTGCTCAAAGTGAAACGCCAAAAGAGAATCCCCCTCCTCAGCAAGCAACACCCCATCACGCACACCGTTATTCACCCTAAGAAAAATCTCTTCGATATGCTTCAAAACCACCTTAGTTGTATCATTGACCTTTAATTCTTTCCTCAAGCGCTCAATCAACCCTAATTGGGTATTGGTCGACTCAACAGAAGTGGTGTCAATAGTGGTGTCAAAGGTGCAAAAATCCAAAGGAGAGACCCCAACAACACACTTCTCAGGATCCGGATCCGGATCCAAATCCAAATGCCCATCCTCAGACTCCGTCGGACCCACGCTCACCATCGTAGGGGCAGCAAGCGCCTCGGAGGTGCCACTAGAGGCCAAAGCAGAAGATGAGGCAGGAGAAGGACCAGGAACCAACAACAGTGCATCACCGACAGACCCATCAAAGGAGGGCCCAAGGCCGGAATCCAGAGAAGCCCTATCACCCAGCTCCAGACCACCCTCAAAAACCAAAGGGAACTTAGCAGGGTCGATCTCCGAGAACAGAAACTCCCCCGGAGAAGATCCCTCCCCAGCAGACCCATTATTCTCCCCCTCCCCCAACAACATACCCTGATCCAAACCCAAATGCGATGCAGACCCAGGAAGAAACTCAGAAAATGAAGGGAGCGCCGGAGAAGCCACCGCCAGTGAGACATCTCGGACCACCACAGCAAAGGCCTTGGCAGGTTCGGAAACCAGCGGCGTAGCAGACCCAGGAAGAACCTCTGAAGATGAAGGGATCACCTTCTTAAATATCATTAAGAAGGCATAAGGTGCCTCTAAGCACACAGGATGTATACACAAAGGACACCAAAACAAAATTTCAATTACTTTTTTTTTACAAGTAAAGTATTATATCAAAAAAAGGAGCGCAAAGTGCCTCTAAGTACACAAAACGTATACAAAGGAAAACCCAAAAAACCCTAAAAAATAAAAAAAATAAACCCTAAGCACCAAAGAATTGCCAACCCAAAAAACCCTCAATAAAAATAAACCCTAAGAACCAAAGAATTGCCAAAACCAAACCCAACCCCAAACCTACAACCACTCTACAGATTACATGACCATGGAGCATTCCAAGTTTTTGAGCTCCCTCTCCCCCTTGAGCTTGCAAGCCGCAGCTTCCTTTTTGTGCTCCTTATCAATGGTAGAAAAAAGATCCAATCATTTTTTCTCGTCACCACCAACAGAAAAGCCCAAAAGGGGAGCAAGCTTCATCGCCTCAAGCTTCAATTACTTATTAAAAAAACTGAAATCTAAGAACTTCATCATAGCTGGAGAATGAATCTCCTAATTTCTCACTTTGACATTAAATAAAATTAAAATCTCCCCCAATTTACTATGGCTTCTAACACCAGCTCATAAATCCCAACCACCACCCCCCCCCCCCCCAAAAAAAAAAGAAAAAAGAAAAAGGAAATCAAAGAAAAAAGAAAAAGAAAAAAAAAAAAGAAAAAAAAAAAGGAAAAGGAAATCAAAGAAAAAAGGGGAAAAAATACTTTATTATGTTTGAATATGTCAGTACAGATAAAACGATGGGGAACTAATTTGTTGGGAAACCTTACCACAGAAAATTTCAAAAGAAACAACATGGTCATAAACACTGCCCAAGTGTACGCCACACATTGTGAAGATGTAAAGTGTCGCATATACTTAAAAGAATATCAAAATCAAAATCTCAAAGTCACCAATTGACTGAAACTACAAAAATACAATATTTATGAATAAAGCTAAAAACAAAAAATAATATTATGCAAGTGAAAATGATAACCATCCTTTTAACGTGAATCTCGCAAGTTTCATTTCAAAAGGCACTCATACATACAAACATGCACATACGTAAAGTGAATAATTGCATGCATATGTGCAAGATAAAATTGTCTTGTGGAGTTTTTTCAATCCAAATTTGCAAAATAAAGCAATAAAAATTTAACATCCACCACAATGTGAAACGGGAAATAGTGCTATAATTCCACCATCAATAAAACATCTGTATTCTAATAACTAATGCAACAAAAATGAATTGAGCTGCATAACAGAATTCACTTTTTAGAAAAGGGAATTACTCACTAGTTTTCTTTCAGGCTCTAAGACACTGTTCAGTCTTTCAAGTACACTATCATCAGCCAAGGAAATTTCATCCACAAGAAACAAATCACCATCCTTCATTGCTCGTACAAGGGGACCATCTTGCCACTTAAAAATGGTCTGCCACTTCTGATGCAGCTCAAAGAGTTCTGTTACCATTTTCTCAAGAATAGCAACATCTTCTGTAGAGACAATGGAACATGAAGCTAGGCCTTGTTTGTAATAAGTTAACATCTTAGTCAGCTGATCAAGAGTCGAAGACGCTTGACTAATATCTGAAGAAATGGTCTAGAGCAAAAGAGATTTATCAGAAAACTGTGTATGAATTTTTTTTTTTTTTTTATAAGTAATAATCATGTTTTATTAAAAGAAAACTGTGTATGAAAAGTAACAAGATAAACAATAAAATACTTACAAAGTCCTTAGGATAGTGCATAAAAGCCACCGATATCATCACTTGTTCAATTTTTTCTTTAAATTTTGCAACAAGTATTGACCTCTCTCGAATAGGATAAAAACCCTGTGAAACAATAATAAGTTGTCACTTCAAAGAAAATTAAATATTTCCGAAGGATTTTCAGAAGATATTGAAGTAGGAAGAGAAAGCACACACGGATGAACCATAAAAAATAACCAACCCCTAGGAAATCAGATGTCTCTGTGTATTGATGGCAGTTCAGTATGTGCAATTTCAAGCCCATATCAATACTCAGTAATTGACAGACCGTAGTCTTCCCACCCCCAGTTTCACCAACAAGAAGTACAGGCTCACGCAATTCATAGCAACGCTTAACAAGAAAGTGCAGTCTCCACATGCTTTTAGTCCAGATAACACTGCAATAAACGGTTTATTAGTCAGTGTAAATGACTGTAAGATAAATCACAAGCAACCAACAGTAAGAAAAGAAAGAAAAAAAAAAAAACAAATAATCTGAGGCTCTCAGCTCATACTTTTGCAGATTTTCAGAAACTCCTGCAGCATCACAAGAGTTGAAAGAAAAGTTCCCGCCAACTGGTTCCTGGAAAAAAGGAAACTTGAGGATATTATGTTCATTATTCAACATTAGCACGACTATGATTATCATTCTTCTGTGGCAGAATAGATTAGGAAGTAGCTTGACATTCCCTCCACCATGCCAAGGAATGTAGCATGCACATAAATTTGAATGCATGGAGATGCAACCAATATGCCAAAACACGATCCAAAAAAAACAAAAAAAGCAGAAAATAATCACACAACACAAGCACTTGCAACTGCCCATGCACACCATACCTGCTTGTACAGGTCATCTTTGACAAGATTAAACCCAAGATGTTTCTTCAAAACGGCTTGTACAACACACTTCTCATCCTCATCTCGTAACCTTTCTGCCAGAAGATAGTAACCATCTTTAGCCAAGTCATCATAGGAACTCCCAAATGTCCGGAAACGATCAGCCCAACGGAACAAGTCTCGTGGAGTTATAAACCCATGCTTTCCGGCAAAAACTTTGCTACTCTGCCTAAGCACCTGCAAATCCTTCATGACGCCAACCATTTTCTTAGCATAGCTTTCAGGAACTTTACACCTGTTCTCTAATATTGTGCTCAACTCATCTTCTGGGATTTCATCCACATGGATCTCCACAAAACGGTTGCGAAACGCTCGAGAAAGCATTTTACGCCCACCATAGAAAGTAGGTGGATTTTGAGTGGCAAAAAGCATGAAATCAGGATGTGCTTGTATAGTTTCCTGCAGTTCAGGCACAAAAAGCTCTCTGTTGTCATCTAGCAACCTGTTCAATGCTTCTAGCACATCAGTTGGGGCCAAGTTAAGCTCATCCAAGACTATCCAATAACCATGACGTACAGCCTTAACCAACACACCTTCATGAAATACAAGCTTTCCACTAGCATCAGTTATGTAGGAACCTAAATATTCTTGTAAATCAGTGTGTTCATGGTTATTGATCCTTACAAATTTGTGTCCAGTTACTGCAGCAAGATACTGAACAAGGCTAGTTTTCCCACTAGACGTGGGTCCCTGTAGGAGAACAGGATACCTGCTAATCAAAATAGCACGTGCCAAGTTTCTAAGATGCTCCCTAACACTTTTAGTTAAAACATAGTTCTCCAGAAAATCATCAGACTTGGAGTTCTCTTTAAAGGTTAAGTAACCATCAAAAGGTACATGTGAAGGCATATTTCCCCCCAACAAATATGACAAGATCATTTGATTCATTATCTCAGCACTGGGTCTGTCCAACAGAGTGAGAAAGAACATACAGAACCCATCATGTATTGCTTTTTGAAATCCAAACTTCCTTTCTGCTTTTCTTGTATATTCTAATGCTCGGTAGAGAGACCTTAAACTGTATTGTGGTTTCTGATTAGCCCCATCTTGCAACCTCTCTTCTGAGTCCTTTTTGGCTGCTTTATAAAAGCGTACAACTTTATTCACTAATTCTCGACTACTTTTGCTGTCATTCATAAACTGATTAATAAATATGGTCAGATCTTCATCATCCAACACATCATCAACAAAGTATTCTGTAAATCTACTCCTCAAAGTGAATGGCAAATCCCGCTTCCCAGCATCAGTTGCAGGATTCATACAAGCAAATATACGAAAATTAGGATGTCGCTGTATATAATTAACATCCCCTCTTTCAGCTAAACAGAGTGACCCACTCTCTCCTTCAAGAACACCAATAACTCTCTGCAAAGTCTCTGGTGGTGCCAAATTCACCTCATCAAGCAAAATCCACTCACCATTTCTAAGTGCAGTTACAAAAACTCCTTCTACAAATGAAAACACCATGCCAGATGAAGCACCAATTTGCCCACGGGCAGTTTCAAGCTTGAAAGAAAAGTTTTCCCAAGCTTTGACCCTTTCTTCATCCAAAGGTTTCTTGCGCTTTCTTCCAGACCCAGATCTTTCCTCTTGAACCAACTTTTGGAAAGAATCAACACCTTTTTGAAACCCAGATAGTAACATGTTCCAATTCTTACCGCTAAGATGCTTTTGTAAACGGGCAAGAAAGTCAACATTGACCTGAAGATCAGAGCATATAAAAGCACATGTTATCTCCAGAGAATGTACAACACAGAACAAGCAAGCATTGAAAAGTTTTTTCAAAATAAAGAAAACCTTCATGGAGAATGTCTTGGAGAAAAGATCCTCAAACTCCTTATAAAGGGGAAAGCATATGAACTGTGCATCCATAGGCTTAAATCCCCCTAATAAGTCAGCAACATCACTTTGCTGACTTAAGTTCTGCAACAAAAAATCAAATTGATACAGTCAATATTGCTTGTAAGAGGTACCATGTATACAATAATTCATCCAGTGAGAAAGAGGACTCAGTAAATATACCAAAACAGTAAGTTTCTGACCAAGCTTCATGGCCAGATACTGCACAAGTGTAGTCTTTCCTGTACCAGTTTCACCAACCAAGAGAACAGGCTCCTTACACTTAACAGAGGAAGCTATTCTCTCAAGCACATGCAGAGAACTACGAATCTCAGCAAAAGGTTTCTTTTGGTCATGAAACTGCAAAATTCATGTGAAAATATTGATACACTAGCTAAGGTCAAAGAAGAAAATTAAGAAAAATGACAAAATGTCTCCCACTGACAACTCTATGAGTGCGTTGAAGATAAACTCGACCAACTCTTAAATCTGTTTGCAAATCCTGCAGTTCATTTCCAACAATGAGATACTGAAAAAGCCAACTAATCAAATAAAAAGTTTATCACAATCAATCACAAAAATAACCTGAATCATAGGTTTATTATGAGGATATAATGTCTCTGCTTCTGAAGTTGGCACCGCCCACAGCTTTGCAATATCTTTCATGATTATCAACCGATTTTCAGCTGAAGTTGAAAAGGCCGCAAATATATCAACAGCCTGGGAACACAGACAATGCTTCAGTTATCAAATAGACAGGGAAAGCAAATGAGAGAGAGAAACTTTATCGCCTGAAGAAGAAGAAGACCTCTTGATAAATGCAATGACACTCATAAGCTGACAAACCATCTCCACAGAAGCTAAAGTTTAAACCTGAGATACGCTTGCACCATTTAAGAAGATCCCTGCCAAAAGAACAAAATGAAACAAATTTTTTTTTTTCGATAGGTAATCAAGTGCATAATATAAAAACCGTAAGGCGCTCCTAAGTACACCGGGAGTATACACAAGGACACCAAACACAAGAAAAAAGCAAGAAAAACAAAGGAAACCCCAATGCCCACAAACCAAAAGCCCTCAAGCTTGAAACCCACGCAAAGCATAACAAAATGATACAATTATCATATCCAACTGAGGTAAACATCACAATAGCAACCGTAACAGCTATGGTTACCTTAACGAGAACCTGCTCAGATAACTAGCAGAAGCAGAACTTCTGGATTGATATCCCGCCATTTGGTGTACAGGAGAAGAGTTAACCCTTTCAAAGGTTTCTGCCAGAGAAATCAGTCAATATATAGGTAAGAGATCAAGCTATGTGAAGCTATTAATTAACAACATATATTACCCACCTATGAGTTTCTCGCAAATTGGCTCTAAATTCGGAAACCATGCTTTTATTATATTTTCCAAGTCTTCATTATTTGGAGGCACAATCATCACTTTCCTCCAAAAAACACCAATTTTTCCACCTGAAACCAAAGAAAGGCATTCTCTAACACTTATGAACTGCACTGGTTTTAAGCAATATAAGAGCTATTAATAATCTACACAGTAGGCACTACAAAAATAAAAATACTAGGGAGGAAAAAGAAATATTGAGTGACATGGAAAGGCAGTAGGTGGGGCTGGGTGGATTTTTATCCCCGTTCCATACTCGAGAGAATGATGTACATTTATCCCTGCCCCACCCCCATGAAGAACCCTTCATCTCCCATCCCACACTCACATCACCCCATTAGACAAACAAAAAGATGAAGTTATCAAACTGATAGTAATTAAAAAGGAACTGAAAAGACTAAGATGAAGCAGTCTATAAAAGTAGTAATCCCTGGGAACAATAAAGAGGTGAGGGAGGAATGAAAATCACAAATACCAGATCTGTATTTGTAGGAATTCGGTTTTTGATAAAGGAAGAAAAAAATATGAAAATGAACTGACAGGGATTGCGAATCTCCTGATGTAGGACAAGCTATCCCCCCATATTTAAGTAATAACTAGGCTTTTCTTATGTTTTTTCATTATTTTCAAGGGTTTATTAGTAATTCTCTTCAATTTAGGGGCCTAGGGCTTTGAGACTATAAATATGTAATACTTTGGAGTATGCCTCCATGTCATATTTTTCTGTTTTTTTTTTAATAAAGTAAAGCAATTTATTAAAAAGCGCAAAGAGCGCAACCCAAGCACAAAGAGTATACAAGAGAAAGATACCCAAAAAGATCGTAAACAAATAGTAATGCAGTGCTGGCTGTCATATCATTATTCCAATATCAATGTTTGGTTTCCTATGTGTCTTTCTCTCCACATGGTTCACAGAAAGCTACGAAGAAAGTGTTCTTCTCCCTTTCCACCTGCTGCTATGTCATCTTTGCATTAAGATTAGGAGAAAAGTTATGGTGGCAGTTCAATGGCACCAAGTCAAAACATGGTACAATCAGATGTGTATGAAAAGTAGAGAAGACATAATGCAGAGAAAAACTGAAGAAGTAGTGATGTCTTGTAATAAGCTTATAATAATTAAATAAAACCCAAATGCAGCCCAAATATGTTCCTGAATGTGGTTCTCCTCTCTTTCTATACCAAGTATCCAGTGGATTTTTGTTCTTCTTTTAGCATGTAAGGGGAACTTTCTTTGTATACATCTTGTATGCTAAGGTTGCGCCCCTCTATGCTTATTAGTGAAATTAATTATTTATCAGAACAAAAAAGTATCCAGTGGTAAAAGAATCATAAGGATTCAAGTAAAAACCACAGATAATTAACGCAAAATACCACCAAGACAGATAAAGACATTTCCCAAGACATGTACCCAAAGCCAAGAATTGCAAATGATGACACAAACCTTCTGTACTGTGCAAAATATTGAATCTGGAAGTTGAAATTGTGGAAAATAGTCGAAAACTTTCTGCTACCCTTATTTCCTGCAAATGTCAGAAAATGCTTCAATAAACGAATTCAATTAAACTAAAAGCAGAGTAGATGACAATTTATGTAGTACAAGATTTCATCTAATCACCACTTCAGCAATGTAGTTTTTTTATCATCGGTAAATAACAATTTATTAAAAGCGCAAGGGGCACAACCCATGTACACAGGGAGTATACAAAAAGAGCTCACATATACACGCTTTTAATTTGAAAATGACGCACAAAAATCTGTGAATTCCACAAGCGTTGAAACTTGCAAAGAATGCCACAAAACTCTCCATGAGAAAAGTGTTTGAAGCACCCTTTTCTTCAGCTCTATAATTCCAAGTTCACGATCCTCAAAACTCCGTGCATTCCTTTCTCTCCATAAACACCAAATCACACACAAAAGAGCCATTCTCAAGATTTGTAGAACTGTACGATTATCCTTTTGTCCTCTCCAACTTCCCAAGCATTCCTTCAATCTACATAATATCACCCACATAACACCAAACAGCTGACAAACCATATTCCAAACCTCTAAAGCAACTTCACAATGCAATAATAAATGATCAATAGATTCGCCACTCTTTTTGCATATACAACACCACCCCGTCACTATAATGTTCTTCTTACGTAAGTTGTCCATCGTTAATATTTTATCCACCCAACCATGCCTAATTTGTTGGGAATACAGCAATTCGAAAAATCGCGACACCTCTTCCAATTTCCAATCATGAACATGTCGAATAAACATTACATTCCAATGAATAGCACCATTCACTATAGCCATATTCTCCTCCACCCATGCCTCCTTTGCACATGCTATAGTAAACAACACGGGAAACATATTCTTCAATGGAGTTTTTAAACAAAATAATGCCAAAAATATCAAATCAGTAAAAATACAACTGGAATCATGAATCAAGAAAAACAAAAAGTTAAGAAACAAAACACAATAGTAAAAAAGTGAAATTGATCGTTCAAGCAAATAGTGCTCTCCAAAGCCTACCTTTTCACCCCCCCCCCCCCTCCCCCAGCGCTTGGCAGTAGGGGAATGCTTTTATTCAAAATGTCAAGTTCTATCCACTACAAACTTCAATAATTTAAGTGACTTACTAAAAGCGTCATTTTATTTTATCCAGATAAAGAATTTCACTATGTGATGATATATGAATCTTGTGTCCATGGGTGATAAAATCTAAATTCTTTTTTTTTTTGATAAGTCAGAAAAATATATTAAAAAGCACAGAGGGGCACAATCCTTAGTACACAGAGGGTATACAAAGGGGAGCTAGGGGGAAGAGGAAAAGAGAGAGAGAAAATCAGAAAAACTAATCACCCACAAGGCCAGCCAACCCGCAGTCCAAGTGAAAAGGGTAAAAAGAAAAAAGTGAAGAAGTTCCTCAATAGACCTCGAGGAGTCCTCGAAACATCTATTGTTTCGCTCACTCCAAATACACCACATAATACAGAGAGGGACCATCTTCCATACAACAGCACTCCTGGAACGACCACCAACTAGCCAATAACTCCTTAACCGAGCAAGGCATAACCCAACAAAGACCAAACCGATCGAAGAAAGCATTCCACAAGGCTCTCGCAGCCCCACAATGGAGGAGAAGATGATCAACCGACTCCCCATCCAATTCGCATAACAAACATCTATTTACCACCACCATACCCCTCCTCCTGAGATTATCCACAGTAAGAATCTTGCCCCAAGCAGCTGACCAAGTGAAGAACGCCACTCTAGGGGGAGCCTTAGATCTCCAAATACTCTTCCAAGGGAAAGAAGAAGACCCTGAGGGCGAAAGAGCTCAATAGAAAGTCTTGACCTCAAACAGACCCTTGCGTGAATGTAACCACCACAACTTGTCAACCCCACCTCCTCTCAGCTTACAATCATACAAGCACTTATAAAACGCAGCCACCACCTTCACCTCCCAATCATGAAATAACCTAGAAAATTGGATATTCCATTGGATGATCCCATTTGAGCGCTCCATGTTATCCGCTATAGACGCCCCTTTGTTGCTGGCAATGGTAAACAAATTAGGAAAAGCATCCTTGAGAGCTCTATCTCCACACCAAATGTCCTCCCAAAAATGAATCTTAGAACCCTCACCAGGATCAAATCTGAAATGTCTCCTAAAAACCTGCCAACCCATACAAATGCATTTCCAGAGACCCACCCCATGAGAGCCAGTGATATCCCCTGAGCGCCACCCTCCCCAATCCGACCCATATTTAGCTACCAAGACCGATCTCCACCAAGCGCCCTCCTCATGAGCAAACCGCCAAAGCCACTTACCCAAAAAAGCTAGATTAAATCTTCTAATGTTCCGGATTCCTAACCCACCCTCATCCAAAGGAGAGTACACCTTGTCCCACTCGACCAGTGCATCTTAGTCTCATCATTCAGCCCCCCCCCCCCAAAGAAAGTCCCGTTGAATCTTCTCAATACGCTTAGCCACAAGAGCAGGAATAGGAAACAAAGACAACATATAAGTAGGCAAGTCCGATAAAGTGCTTTTAATCAGTGTAACCCTACCACCCTTGGAAAGATACGTCATTTTCCAAGGAGCCAACCGCCGAGCCATCAACTCTTCCAACTCCGCCCACATTGTTTTGAGCTTAAAAGAAGCCACCAGCTGCAGCCCCAAATATTTCAAAGGCAGCGAACTAGTACCACAGCCCAATAACCCGGCAAATTGGTCTACATCCTCCAAAGGCCCAACTAGAATCAAAGCAGACTTAGGCAAATTAACCTTGAGGCCTGAAACCGCTTCAAAGCAAACAAGAAGCTCCCCAATATACCTTATCTGACTTTCATCAGCCCCACAAAAGACCAAAGTATCATCTGCAAATAGAAGATGAGAGACAACAACCTGGGTTTGTTCATTAGAGCCCACCGAAAACCCCGAGATCAGGCCCCTAGAGGTGATAGCACCAATCATCCTGCTAAACGCCTCCATAACCAAGACAAATAAAAAAGGAGAGAGAGGATCTTCTTGTCGCACCCCCCGAGAACTACCAAAATAATCACTTGGAGCACCATTGATCAAAACTGAGAAACGAGCTGTCGAAATGCATTGCTTTATCCACGTACACCATTTCTCCCCAAACCCACACCTCCTCAATAAATAAAGAAGAAAATCCCAGTTGACATACGCCTTTTCCATATCCAATTTGCACAACACCCCAGGAACTCCTGTCTTAAGTCTACTATCCAGGCATTCATTCGCAATAAGAACCGAATCTAGAATCTATCTCCCTTTCACAAAAGCATTTTGCGGCTTGGAAATATGCTTATCCATAACTCTCCTCATCCTATTGGCCAACACCTTAGCTATAATCTTGTAGACACCACCCACAAGGCTAATAGGGCGGAAGTCTTTGATCTCCTTGGCTCCATGAAACTTAGGAATGAGCGAGATGAAAGCAGAATTAATGCTCTTCACAAACTTTCCATGAGTATGGAAGTCCGCAAAGACCACCATGAAATCCCCCTTCACCACCTCCCAACAATCTTGAAAAAAGGGAGAAACCATCCGGGCCCGGGGCCTTATCCCTATCCATACATTTAATCACCTCCCACACCTCCCGTTCCTCAAAGGGATCTTCCAAACTAGCCGCCTCATCCACACTCAACACATCAAACTCTAGGTTATCCACCCTCGGTCTCCAAGTAATGGGTTCCGAGAATGAAGACTCATAGAAGTTGACAATGTGAGAACTGATGATGTCGGGGTCCGAAGTAGGCAAGCCGTTCACAGACAAGGACTCAATAGAATTAATCCTTCGGTTAGCATTAGCCACTTGGTGAAAGAACTTAGTACACTTACCACCCTCCTTAAGCCACCAGATTCTAGATTTCTGTCTCCAACATATTTCCTCTTGTAAGAGAGAAGCCTCCAAATCTGAAACCAGCCCTCTCCTCCTCTCTTTCTCCTCCTCTGAAAGCCCTCTATTTTCCTCATAACTGTCCAACAACTCCAACTCCTTAGCCCACGCCTTGTTCCTAGCCCCACATTGCCAAACACCTCATTGTTCCACTTCTTAATTTCCCCTTTGAGAGCTTGAAGTTTCTTAGCCAAGACAAAGCTCGGGGAACCCTCAAAGGAAAACGATCCCCACCAATCTCTAACCTTGTCTACGAACCCCTCCTCTTTAAGCCACATGTTCTCAAACTTAAAGGAGAGCTTCCCGTTTTGTAAGCCACCCTTAGTCAAAATAATAGGAGCGTGATCGGAACACACATGAAGAAGCTTCTTCTGAACCAAACCTGGATAGCTCATCTCCCAAACCGGAGAGACTAAAAACCGATCCAATCTAGACCAAGACATGGACTTGGACCATGTAGACACCCCACCCACCAAAGGGAGATCCATAAGACCCTGATCCGTAATAAAGTCTGCAAATTCTATCGCTGCACGCCTCATACTAGCACCTCCGGATCTCTCACTGTGGAAAAGAGTGGCATTGAAATCCCCCCCAATGCACCAAGGCATATCCCAAATGCTCAACAACCCTGTCAGTTCTTCCCACATAAACCTTCTAGAATGACTTCTATTAGGGCCATACACCCCCGCAAATGCCCACACTAACCCATCTTCGACATTTCTAAAAGAGCACGCAACCACATATCTTGTCAAGCATTCATCTATCTTCGTCACCACCCTGCGGTCCCACATCAAAAGGATCCCACCCGAAGCCCCATTAGAAGCCACATAACACCACTCCATATAAGGACAGCGCCACAAACTCTTCACTAGATGGTTAGAGATCAACTTCAGCTTAGTCTCTTGAAGACATGTGATGTCTACTTTCCATTTACTCAACAAGTTCCTAATCTTAAACCTTTTTCTGCCCTCATTCAACCCTCTCACATTCCATGTTAGGATATTATAATACATTGGTCACTTGGCTGCCCCTCACCTCCAATACTACTACCATGATTCTCGGCAATAAGCTTCCCCAAAACCTACTTTAGTTGACCAGGCTTCCCTTCACAAGTCATACCCACAAACTCGCCAACTTCCAACGCACGGTTCAGCTTCTCTGTCTCCACCGGGTTAGTCCCAGACTTACCTGTTCCTATAGAATTCGCCCCATTTCCCGACTCTGGCACAATCTCTTCACTGATCATAGTTGCACCCAGTATCCCCGCCGAAGAAGAAACCTCCCCTGACTCACACGGTTCCACTTCGTCCCCATTGAAGACGAGCCGCACCGGAGAAACAGAAGAGATTACACCCAACATTCCCTTCGTCGCCAACTGCTCAGAAGGCTTCCCAGTCGAACACGAGACCGCTTCCGTCTGCATGGGTTTTGGAAACCTCACACGGCTCCTCTGGTAAACCAGATACTTGATGGGCTCGGTGACTGCTGCCCTCTTCCCAAACCGCGAGCTTGCCGGAGTTGACAAACCAATCTCCTTCCCTTCCTTCGCCGGTGGCAACTGAACCGGCTCCTTCCCTACCTGCGCCGGCGACAACTGAACCGACCCAGTATCCTCCTTCGTTTTCGATGACTCTGTGTGCTCATCGTCTTCCATCCCCACCATCTCCGAGCTTGACCCAGACCCAGACGCTCGGAGATGCGACGACGAAGCCCACACCATAGATCCATCCCTTTTGGAACCACCCATTCCTACGCCTGCATCAAGCCCAATCAAACCCGCCTCCAAGCCCACCCCCTTTTCCATATTCTTGGAGCTCGCACCATGAGGCCCTTTGAGAAGCCCAGACAAGCCCGCCACCAAGCCCGGCCCATGTACCAGCTTCTTTTCTTTGGGGCAGCCCACACCTTAAGACTCTTTAGGATGCCCCGACGAGCCCACCCCCAAGCCTAGATCCGCTGGCATAGAAGCCTCAGTTGTATTTAATCTCCTAGGCTGACCAATGTCTTTAACAACAGTTGGGCCTAAGCCCAAACTCACACCCGGAACCTTTGGAATGAACATCTTCTTACCTCTGGGCTCAGGAGTCCTTATGGGCTTGAGAGCCCACTCTTTACCCATACACCCCTGCCTCGGCCCAGTGAAGTCCACGTCCTTAAGAAGCATATCCAACCTCTACAAACCTGCATCCACCTCACCCCTAATTCTTTTCATCCATTCCCTACAATTGTATAGCTCCACCTTTGCATTAAATGCAGACACCCCTATATCACTAACATCCTCCTCACGTAAAATCATCTGCCCCTAGGTCGACAAACACGCCACCTTCACAGAACACGGCGCCGGCGAGAGGAGCGCCTGTACCCACCGCCCCTTGGGCTTCGCGCCTCCCAGACTCCCCGCCTTACCATCACCTCCACAGATTGCGTCGCCGGAGCCCCCAGAGCCTGAAACACTTCCCGGCTAACACAGAACCTTTGTCGATGCCTTCTCGCAATGAACACTATCCTTCACCGCTGCTTGATTCTTCAGAGATACCGGCGCCACCTATTCTTCAAACCCGTGGAAACGAACCTTCTCCGAGATTCGTCGTGCTGCCTTGTCGTCCAGAGGATTCGCCACCTTACCCTCCCTAACCTCTCGCCCCTCCCACAGAGAAGCCTTCGCCTATCGCAGTTCCGATATAAATCGTGACCAGCCTAGCCCAGACCTCCCTTTTGGAATTAAAACCGTACCAATTCTTCTTCAACCATCAAATTCCTCAACTGTCAAAAACCTCCCGTGTCTATTTGATCGCTTTTGGACGATGATCCTTGGGTAACCTGCACGTGATTGATCCCAGAAAACCTCGGAGGTTTCCAACTCAACCACCTCCTCCACTGATCTTACCAACCATGCAAGCTCATTCCTTTGGACGAAAATGGACCTCCGTTTGTTATGACTTCGTTCAACAATCCTAACCCCTATAGCACCTCCCTTGATCAACACTTCAAACACCTTTGATTCCACCTTCCATCTCCTATTGCTTTCCATTCTGAACCCAAACCAGTGAATAACAACCCACTCACGCGCCACCCACGCTCTTACTCAGGCAGTGGGAGAGAGAGAAAAATATCAGCTTCTGATGATATTTTTGGCAAGCAGAAGATGCAAAAGCATATTATATGCAATATTTTTCTGAAGCATTTTAGAAAAAAAGCGTAAGGCGCTCCAAGCACACCGAAAGTATACACAAGGTTAGAAGCCAAGCATTTTTTGGCTTCTAACCTTGCATCTTTTAAGGAGTGGATTCGAGACAGTAAGAAAATACATTAGTTATGTAGTAAGTGATCCCAAAAATTATGTAAAGAAGCCAAAAACTCTTGCAAGAATTATAAATAAATAAATGAAAGAATAAGATGATGTGGAGTGTTAATAAATAAGAAAAAATGAAGTGTG
Organism: Carpinus fangiana; assembly: GCA_006937295.1. Lineage (NCBI taxonomy): Eukaryota > Viridiplantae > Streptophyta > Magnoliopsida > Fagales > Betulaceae > Carpinus > Carpinus fangiana. Next base: position 51,672,538 of record CM017321.1, read on the forward strand.
ACTGGCTGAAGTATACATGAGAATTGAGACTCTGCAAACCTATTCACTACCTTGACTCCAATAGACAACCTCTATCTTATAGCTATTAGTACTTAGGTTACACCCTCTTCAGCACCTTCAACTTAATTTACTTATTGGAAAGAATTCAGCACCCAATTTTGCAGATATACTCAACAAGGAAAACACAAATTGTAGTAAAAATAATCAAGCATAAACAATGACTATTACCAACCATATCAGATTAAGAGCTTAGTGGCATAAATATTGTGACAAAAACACTAAGTTTGGTTCAATCACATTGTGCATATTAGCAGAGGTTACAATGTCAATGTAAGCAGAGAAGTGCTACATGCTATCTTTTCAAGCGACTTTAACACTAAGTACAAAGAAATTACCTCCCCATGTCCATTTGAAAATGAGCTTGCACCTTCCAGTAAAGATAATAAGATGGATTGCACATCAGATGGTGCTTTGTCAAAATCTTCAAATACAACCCAAAACCCATTCTGAACAGCCTGCAGAAAAGAAAAACTGATGTTATTACAAAACCATACATAAAGATGCTAATGGTCAAAGTAGTATAGAAATACTCCCTTCACCCCCACATTGTTGATCATTTATTATATTTTGGGATGTCAACAAATATCGTCCATTTTAAAGTGTCAATAAATACAATTTCAATAACTTACCATACCCTTTGTTTCATTTGCAATGTAAATGTCCCATTTTCATTTGTTTTATTTGAGTTTAAGTTTAGGGTAATTTTGGAAACTTGCATACTTTGAAAACAATGTATTGAATGATTTCTCCTTAAGTTTGATTTTCTAAAAATGCAATATAGGACGGAGGGAGTATATCACTCTTTGTACTATATATATTTATGCATGAATTATCCAGAAAAAACAAACCTGGGTAAGTGATCCAGGCTGCCATCTAAATTCACCAGGTCGCTCTGAACAAACATAACTTCCCAATAATGTTTTACCATCAATTTGATCATCCATATGGATAAACAGAACTGTGGAACAGAGAGAGAGAGAGAGAGATCTTTTAATAAACAATAAAGTAAAAATTAAAAACAACAAAGGAGGTTTGGCATCAACAATACAATACAAACATTTGGCATCATCAACATGTTTTGTTGTGCATGTACTTGAATTTTCACAATACAATATGCAATTTCCGTCATTTCATATTATCAAATTGAACTCAATTATAAATTTAACAGTCACGTTCTTTCTAGCTGAGACGTGTGTGCGTGCATGCACACGCACGTTATATTTGAGTTGTTTAATATTTTATATGTATAACCTTATTAACAAGTACGTAATGTTTCTAAAATTTATAAAATATGTTTCAATGTTTATGATCATCTTTAGGACTACTATAATTCATTAAAAATATAAGATCAACATCAAAAGTTATAGCATTTTTTTGTGTATTTAATTATATCAGTGTCATATTGTGTTTAGAAAATAAGAAGAAGAAAAAATGTGGGCATACTCTTTCTTGTCAACAATCCTTTCGTCATTGCCAACTACAGATAACATCCTCACTACATGTGACCTACTGCTATTGTAACTTGTAATTGTATATTAGCTCCTCTCAGAGTTTTAATCAAGAAGTTTATATTTTTAATATAATTTCAACACATTCTTGACAGCTTTTCTAAAGCAACAAAACAAAAAATGTTATTTAAAGAAGTACTAAATAAGTAATTTTTCCTAAAAACAAATTCAAAAGGTGAAAAAGAAGTCCAATTGAACAAATTGGTTGCAAGTACAAATTGACTTGCAAAAAAAAATAAAATTCTAATTTACCAAACCACTACTGGAAACTTGGGAAGGGTTTAACTAAAAGGTATATGCAGGAGGTGTTCCATTAAACTGAAGAAGGAATAGGAAAAGAAAGGAAATACCTTGATTCCCACTATCAAGGGCCAACTTGTTAATAAGAGCAGATTTTCCAGCACCAGCAGGACCATATAGAAGAACAGGCCACTTTTGACTTACTGCCAACACGACCATCTCAAAACTTTTCCTCATAGCTGATGTTAAAACAAACAAATTTCCAACTGATTTATCATCCCTGGAGATTTTTAAAAAAAAATGATTATAAATATGAAAGCCAAAAGAATCTTGGTGAAGTAGGTGGAAACGCTTCCTAGGATGTTTTAGGTTGAAGCAATGACACGTCACCCAAATTTATACTCAAGAAAAATCAGAAACATCAATGTGAAGTGCAAAAAAATGCCAGGAATTTTTTGTAACAGATTGTTTCCTTTTATATGATAAATCGTACCACGTAGCAAGCCTTTTACTCCGAGTTGGCGGTTCAGTCTCACGAAACTGTGAAGAGGAAATTTCCAGAGCTAAAAGGCCAGAAGATTTGAGACAAGTCTCTTGATTGAAATCAATACTTGTGCTGGGAAAACTCAACTTATATTGTTCAGATGAATCAATAAACCAGCCAGCCTTCTCCAGTGATGTATCTTGACAAAACTTCTCCCAGCTAAAAATAGCAAAAGCAAGATGAATATTTATGACTCTACAAATTGTCTAAATTTTAATTTAAGAATAGCAATCTGCTCAGAGGAGTAAACAAAACCAACCGCAGAAAACATGTAAATGCTTCTTCAATCTCCATACTAAAGTCTGTAGTTGGTCTGCAGCTTGTTTTGAGAACAACTGACAAAATCTGTATCCCACACCATCTAATGTCTGAAATAACAATATCTGCATATCCACCACTACTGCTAAGGTCAAGATTGGCAGATTGTTTTACAAGGTCCAAGAAACAGGACCAGTCCCAAAGTTTAGAAAATAATTCTGAGTCCACTAGAAGGAGGCGGTAAGATGTCTGAGCAGCACGTAGTATACAAGTTCCAACCTGATCAAACAAAATCAAATCTACATAAAGTTAAATATATATGTGTGTGTGTGTGTGACCATGAAATTTATAATGAGAGAATCTGATAAAACAGCGGCATATGCTGCTCAAAATATGGGGAAAAAAACTTAGAAAACAATTTATGAATCTTCTTAATACCATTTAAGAGCTATTAGTCCCACCATACAACGCATAAGTTGATGTTTAATGAGAAAAGACAACAAACAAAAGCATGACAGAGAAGTGAATTATTCCATATGGTCAGAAAATGGGTAATATTCCATGGACTGACTCGCATGAAAAAACATACGGTCTTAAAAGCATCAACTCCCAAAGATATATTTCCTTTTTTTTGGATAGGCAAAAAGGTTATTTGAAAACCCACCAAAGGGATACAAACCATGAACACAGAAAGTATAGAATAGTGCACCACCCAAAGAGAAACCAAATAACAAAAAATCTGGCACGAAGACACGCCAAATAAGAACCATACACATCAACAAATCTAGCACCGCTCACACACACCACACATATGTATATTTGAGTTTTTTGCTCAAATGAGAACTATTGATCTCAAACAATTATAACTATTTATAAGTTTATTTGTCACCCATCCCTGCCCCCTCCTCCCCCCTCCCAAACAAAAAATAAAAAGCAGCAAAAGCCTAAAAAAAAGTTAACATGGGGCCAGGACTATTTCTCATTATTGTACTAATGGCAAGTCAAAAGAGGGGCACTTCCAGTAATGTATAGATTTACGAGGTTCCTTACCCAAAAAAAGAAAAAAAAAATGGTAACAAGATCAGTAAGACGAAAGGAGGTGAAATGAGGAAAAAATGGTAACAAGAACAGTAAGACGAAAGGAGGTGAAATGAAATGGCAAAGAATTAGCAAATCAATATGCTAACATTACTACGTTGAGACTTGAGACCAAGGTATAATCCACAGCATTACAAGCCAATATGTATTCATCCTACAATTTGATCACTATAAAAATTGTAATCCAAGTGGGGGAAGATAAATTCTTCCCCGCTGCTCCCTCAACGCCCTAACAGGAAATCCATTCATGTATTTTGACCTAAAAAAATACATGCACCATCAATTCAAAGAAAGATATACAAGATTGGAATCACAAAACTATCCTACAGGAAGCTCATAAGAGATGGCATGAATATTGATGCATATATAGTCCCAACCCCTTCCCCATCCAAATTATTTCACATGCATGTTTGATCATAGAGTGAGAGAGAGATTCTGAAAATACTATCAACATTGGTTCCTCTAAGAAAGTCCAATTAGAAATCATTCACATACCTTACCACGGAGGTCAGAAATTTTTCCTTCCATCGAAATGCGTTCAAAAGGAGATGGAGCAAATTTGAAATAATTTAATATAGGCCTGCACCAAATAATCAACACATATCTTAAGCATATAAACATGACAATTAAACTTGTCTAGCTAAGTTCCAATAAGAAACCTTGTGGCACATTCAATAGTATTCAGAAATCTAGGGAGGACATTGATATAAATGCATCCATAGGAAACATCAAACTCACAGGAAATGGTGCTTGTTAATGCTTTCACAACGCATGATCTAACATTATCAAACACATAACATGAACTCGACAATAAAAATACACTGCCAGTCCCATACCCAATGCAAAATTTTGCTTCTCAAAACACTAGGATCCACTAAGATACTTAGCCATAAAGGGGAAAAAAATCATTATAAGTCCAATGGTTAAAGAATGACATAAACAAGGAGAAAACAATCCACTTACTAATAGTATGGAAATCAATGATAACATAAACCAAAGGTAGAACCTCGTGTGAGCACATCAGCTTACCTCAATAAAAAAGGAGCCAAATCAAGGGCGCGGCATGCTGCCAAACAAGCAAGCTCATGAAGATCCAGACCCCTCCCACCTCGATTGTAGAGCTCAATTACACTGGCAACATCATTTAAAAAATTTCCTTCTTCAGCCTCCGCTAATGTATCATCCGAATTGAATCTTAAATTGGGTACAATCCGAAGCAAGGCCACGGCTTTGTCAACTATCTTTCGAGCTATAGGCCGAAAACACCCCATCAAAGGAATAGTATAGTTTGGGTGCAGAAAAACCTCTGCCAGCACATTCACCACCTCCTCTTCTGTCAACATATGTCCCTGCGCAAACCCATATCCAAATATTTAAATTTTGGGAGGGGAAAAACTTGAAACTGATATATTCAATTTGTTGCCTATCGGTTGCTCTGAAACTAAATTTACTCTTCCCTAAAACTAAACTTAGTCATATACAATTTTTTGCCCAAGCCAATCCGAACCTTTCATCATCTTTATCTTCCTTTCCAAACACCACTTCAGAACCCAACAAGAACAGAAGCAAGGTTTTGCAAATGTAATTCAAATTTTCTCAGAAAGCAAACAAAGAGAATACCTTTTTAGCGAGTGCATCGAACTGTGGAAAAGATAGAAGCTTTGGGCAACGAGCAAGAAACCTTTCTAGTGCAAATTTAACACTAAAACTCCCATCCATGGTCATCTCTTCTGTGGCTGCATATAAGTTGTATAAGAAAAAGGAAACGACGGCAATATATATATATGGGGATATAGTATAGATATATGATTGTTGTAAAGATAGGTATTAGTGGCAAATTTACAACCCAAAAGCAATTAAAGGCTCTTCGTCTGGTTCTCAGGCAGACGAGAATGGGATGTATCGTTTCCAGGTGTTTCTCTAGGGTTTTAGGGGTTTAGGGTTTATGAATATTTATATTTTTTGGTTAGTGCTGCTTGAAGGCATTCTTAAGGGACCAGTTAACATCCCAGCACTCACTACAGGTTTTTTAAACTCATTTTTTTGTTAGTTTGAAGAGCCAATTTAATAAAAAAAAATGCTAAAAACCTCATTTTTCAGCCTCTTTATTTTAACAAAAAAATTAACATTATGAATAATAAAACTTCAAACTTAACAATTACTATTCCCTCTTCATTCATTAAACAACTATATTTTCTCTCTACTCTTTTTTTCTTTTTATTTCTCTTAACACTCAAAAGTTAGATAAATAATAAACAAATATTTGAAAAATATATTATTTTAATAAAATAATGAAAGTGAATTGTTAAAGTAGAGAGATTGAAAAATTTGTTCTAAAAAAATGGGCTATTAAAATAATTAAAAGTGTATTTTTTATTATTTTGAAAAGTAAAATTTAAAGAGGCTACTGTGGATGTTCTATGTAAACGGATAAGGGCCGTTTTAAAAATTGTGAATAGCTCTAAGGGTCTTGCGGTGAGGCCCTCGTTTAAGGTTGGGCTTGCTACTGGGTCTCGAAAGGTTAGGCTTGGGTTTCCTCTTAAGCCCAATAGAACGACAGGGCCACGTCGTCGGGTTAGGTCTCCTGCCCGCAAGCCTTCTTCTTCGCTGTTGGAGTCTGAGGTTAAGTTGGGAGGGCCCGATGCTGTGCCTTCTGAGCCGGTGTGGTCTGCCGATTATGGGTCTGCTCCGGGGGTTGCATCGTTGAAGGATTCCGAGCCGGTATGTACTTTTGCCCTTCCCGAGGCCTTCGCCGATGCTGGGTCTGGACCTTCGTTGGCGGCACGACAAATCCTTCCGGTAAGTTTGCTGATGGAGAATCTCTCTCAGGCGGAGGGGCCTGCTTCTCAAGCTCGTCTGGATGTATCTGTGCCTTCGGACGTTGGGTCTCCGGCTCAAGCGCTCAGTATAGGCACTGCCGTTGATGGGTCCACGAGATTCAGGGCCGGCCTAATGGGGCTTTAGGCGAAACTCCTTTTTTTTTTTTTTTTAATCAAAACCCACCAACAAAATTAACAAAAACCTATACAAAATTCACAAGAAAAATCAAAGCACAAAAATAAACATTACAAACAAAATAATAATTTTTTTTTTTTTTTTTTTTGTGAATTCTTAGCCTCATTGATACACTTATTTCAAACAATATCTACTAAAAGAATTGTCAAAAAACCCATTAAAACCCACACACCTTTTTAAGTATAAGGATATTTGCTTTTATGAGTTATATTGGGGTTTATTAATTAAATTGAAGCATATTTTAAATTACTTACTTATCATGATTAAAGGCCTTAAGATTTTATTAAAAAAAAAAAGGCCTTAAATTATTAAAAAAAAAAAATTGGGCAATTTTTTTTTTTTATTTTTTTTTTAGCCTTATTAATCTGGAGCCTTAGGCGAGCGCCTCACTCACCTAGTGGTCTAGCCGGCCCTGTATGAGAAGCAAGCTGGAGAGGCCTGTGTTTTCCTGCCTTTTGAGAGGCCTTCTCTCTTCCTTGGGAGAAGGATATTCTTTCTAGGTCTGGGGTGGTGGTCACTGTCGAAGCACCAATGTCGAAGGCTTCCTTGGCCAAGGATGTTCGTAGTTCTTCTCAGGCTCCGAGTTTGATTCATCGGGGGTTTTTTGGCCCGAGAATTGTCTCTTCTTCTCCTTCGGGAGTGAATGAGGTATCCTTGTCCTCTAAGGGAAAGGATCCTCTCCCGAAGAACGGCTTGCTCCGTCAGGGGTTTTTAGGGTTGAATTTTGCTTCTTCCTCTTTGCTAGAGAAGTTTTCTAAGCAAGATGCCAAGATTAATGATGGGGAGGCTTTGGTTTGCTCTACTATCTCGTCCAAGGGGACGGTTGAGCTGGGTCTTAACCCCCTTGTTTGTAATTCTCAACTGGTGTATTCTCGGAAGGTCAAGGATGAGGTTGCTAAGCAATTACTTAAAAATAAGGACCTGTTTGCTAAGGTGATGGCTGATTTTCCGGTGGAGGGTTATTCCAATGAGGTGATTGACATGATGAATTTCGCTCCGGTGGTGGGATTGTCTTGGGGAGGTGACGATAAAAGATTGTCAAATCTTTTTTATGGAATTGAGAAGAAGCGGGAGTTTGCTGCTCCTAAGGTGAAGGGGAAGAGGGAGCTTAAGAACTTGGAGTGCTCCTAGAACTCTGGGGCTAGAGGCCGAAGATCCTCCCGACGAAGGCGATGTTTTTTCAGGTCTAAAAATGCATTTTCTTTCCCCCATGAGGTGCTGTAGGGGGATTGGGTTGGATTTAGGGTGTGTTTTTTTAGGTTTTTGGGTTTGTGTGGGTTGTCTTCCTGATTAGTTTTTGTTTCTTGGGTATGTTCCCTAGGTTTGTTTATTGGGGGCTACTTATGAGCTTGGCGCCCTATACCCTTTTTTGTATCTGATGCGACCTATTGGGTTTTTTAATATATACAACATTACCTATAAATTTTTTTTTTTTTTTTTTTTGTTAGTGCTGAAGAAAAAATGAAGTCGAGATTTATTTTTACAAAACTGTGTCATTTCTTTTTTTACCAAACATATGTGGATACCAAACAGAGTACGAGTTATAGGGTGGCCGCGGGTCGGATATTGGCTATTTTGAATACCCAACCCACATTTTGCGAGTATTAAAAAGTTTACCTGAGACCCGGTTATAGTGAACAGCATCCACCAGGTCTCAAGTTTTGCAGGACGGGTTTGACTATGTCTTTCTAGATTTTCTCATGCTTTTCATAGATGAGTCACGAGAGAATGATTCGTAAAATACCCCCTGCATTGGGGAAGAAGAAAAAAAAAAGTCAAATAGATATTTTATTGAATGAGCTTAAAAAAAAAGTACATGTAGCGGTACTATTCAAAGAGCTATTTCATTTTTTTTATTGTTTCTCTCACCTATTTTCTTTTTTTCCAAAATTCTCTCATGTTATCTCTCTTCCACATCTCCATTTTTATAAATTTTTCTCCTACTATTTCTCTCTCCATATCTCTTTTTTTTCTAAAAGTTGAAAAATATGATATTTAAGAAAAATACAATCCTTATAAAAAAATAAAAAATAATAATATTTAAACGATATAGATAAAAATATAACTAATAGGATGTATGAGGCATGTAAAATTTCTTTAGTTAAACTAGATAAAGTGAATTTTGAAGGGTCATTTTGCATACAAATTTGGCTTCTCGATTGGGAATACTATTAAATGTTTCTTTTAAGGGTTAAATACCTAATACCTCCCTGGGGTTTCATAATTTTATTTTTTCCCTTTTAGGGTTTGATTTTTATCACAGGGGATCCTTGTGGTTTTAATAAAAGACCAAATTAGTCAATCCGTTAGTTGACCGTTAATTGACTTAACGGAAGTTTAGTCATTGACACATGGCCTAATTATAAATTGACACATGGCATAACTTGACACATCATCATGGCTGACCGTAGATTACAAATTAAAATAAAATTAGGTTTTATTTTGTTAATTAGGGTTTAAAACAAATAAATTACAAATTAAAATAGAGGTTTTGGGTTTTATTTTGTTATCAAAGTTTAAAACAAACAAACAAATATATTTAACATTTAAACATAAAAATCTCAAACAAACAAACCACGAACACTGTATCCGGCGTCATCCGGTCATCCCCACCCAACCCCCGTCTCCGGCGTCCACCCACAGTATCCGGCGTTCAACCTAGAGTCCAGCAAAAGAAGGGAAAGTGACGAGACTCATAATCTTTTGGTTGGTTCTAATTTCCATCTCGATCATCTCGTGCGGCATATGAAGTGGGGATTTAAATATACCATTGCATTTTTCTGTTGGTATGTGGAAAAGCTCACCAAAAAGAAAGCCCATAAGATCTCTATATCTAATGAACCTCTGACCATCGCATCAATGAAGTGAAATGCTGCCAAGAGCCAGTTAGCATAGGCAGAAAAGAGCCCCACAACAAACAGGCATATGATACCCCATGTCTAACCCAAAGGCACCAACATGAGATTTGAAAAACTTAGTATCCATCCGCAGCTGAAGCCTGTCCCTAGCAGCAATCCCACTTGTTGCCATGAATCTATAAATTCATACCAGTTAATAGAAAAACAAGGTGCAGATTTTATACTAGAAATTCGTAAAAGTAAAACAAGGTGTAGATAAGGGCGTTGTCATCAGAGATTTGGCTGTGGAAGCTTGGGGTTGGGGAGGAAGCTGCATCGCCGGTTCATGGAGATTTGGCCAGAGTCGGGGGTTGGGTTGGGTTGGGTCGTGGAGGCAAGTGTTTGGGTTGGAGTTTTTTCTTCGCCTGTTTGTTTATATCATTAGTTGTTTATTTTGTTTGTTTAATTAGGTATTTTAAAAAAACAACTTTCAGCCTTTTTAATTTATTAATTGGATATTTGCTTTTAATTAGGTGGCAGTGTAATAATGATGATGTGTCAAGTTATGCCATGTGTCAATTTCTAATTAGGTCATGTGTCAATGACTAAACTTCCGTTAAGTCAACTAACAGTCAACTAACGGATGGACTAATTTGATCCTTTATCAAAACCACAAGGACCCCCTGTGATAAAAATCAAATCCTAAGAGGGAAAAAATAAAATTATGAAACCCCAAGGAGGTATTAGGTATTTAACCCTTCTTTTAATCATTAACACCAAACCATACACCTAATTTGGTTTTTTTTCTTTTACAAAATGAACTTCTTACTTCAAATTACTGGTTTTGAATTCGGGAAATCAACATACTTATAGTTGTGTTCAGTCGGATAGTCACCAACGTTGTCAATTGGTACATGCTTGCCCCTATTATCGTTACAGTTGAGTCGTCTATCTTGTCTTTCTCTACCATTGGAGAGAAGAAGTCGTTCACAATAACTGCCTATGGTCTCTACCATTGAAATTGACTAGAGTTAAACACAACGCCGGTTTTGGCCTTAATACTCGTTTGGTAAAAAATTTAAAAACGCTTTTAAGAGTTTAAAAAGCCTAAAAATAGTTAAAAACACTTTTAACAAAAGCTTAAAAATAAAGCTTTTGTCCAAAAGTTCTTTTTAACTTAAAAGCTCTTTTTCTCAAACGCAATCCCAAACAGACTCTAAGTCAAATTGTCCAATGCTTTCTAGATTAAACGGCTCCACTAACAATGTGCGTAACATTTTTCTCTAGATTTAATCCCAATCGTAAAAGATTTATAACCTAAAACTTTATCATTCTTTCAATCAAATGCCTATGGAGTTTATTCTTATTTTCACTATATCGTGTTTTTATTACGCGAAGTGATATACGTGACAATACTTTATTGGTCAGATGACTTTTTATACAAGCTGGAAATAGACCATAAGGAAGCCTGCTTTACATGACATTAGACACCAACTATTTTACAGCAAATATTAGCCCAAAAAATATATATATTACAAAACTAAAAGGCCAACAAATAACAAAAAGAAGCCTACTGTAGTGTAACTAGTAAGAAGACTAGAGTTTGTAAAAAAAAAAAAAGGTAAGAAGACTAGAGCAAGTACCCAGCTACGACAATGAAGAAGAAAAAAAAAAAGGAGAAAAGAAAAGGATTGGCCCAGACAGCAAATTATAGCCTGGGTGAAAAAATTGATAAATATAAGTATATGACTACACATTGAGCCACAGGAAATGAAATGCATGCAAGGGTTTTGCAGCACATCAAGCTTGGTTCTTGGAGGTGCAAAGAGTAATGCTAGGGGAGAGAAAAGACCACTTGATATCATTCTGGGCGTTGTAATAAGAATGTAAAGCCTGAGTTTTCGCGAATAAGAGGTGGAGGATCAATATCAGCAACTTCTATTTGTTGTATTGACTTGGAAATGTCATCCACAGAAAATGGAATGCTGCATTTGGAAAACATGGGGTCTTGGTTTTAGCCACAGACAAGAGGCTTCAAATCAAGAAAAAAATTAAAAATAATAAAAAAAAAAATCATGCAATTGTTAGAACTTTGTACCTTAAGTCATCATCCAATAAGAAAGAAGGGCTGGCAGCATTGCTGGAGTCTTCAGTCATCATATTTCTCATACGCGAAATAACCTGCACTTAGTGAAAACTTTTGAGTGAGGTTTGGACAGAAATTAATCTGCCGCAGCTTGATCAACCATTTACGGATAAATGGAATTCAAAATGTCAAATCACATAACAGGGTTGAATTTTAAACAAATTGAATTGTAAACACAAGCAGCGACTGTATAGAAGCTGCACTTGGGCCAAAACCAATTCAGAATGTAACCGCTGAAAAGAGATTGGGTCCAATAATTTTTCTCAAATACAGCTGATGAATGGTGTATAAAAGTCTCCATAGAACTTTTACATGGAATTGATACTTCCAAAGATTTTTATTTATCAGCACCTCGTTAGCAAACAGGCCCCAATGGCAAATGAAGATTGACACAACTTCAAACCGATTAAAAGTTCGGTACACAACTTACATCTGTAGATACACTGAGTGTACCGTATTTGTCATCCCAGTACATTGTACTAATCCTGTACAATTGCTGTATGCTAAGCACCTGAAAGAGGCAGCAAAGTATAGTTGAGAGAGAGGAGAGGAGAGGAGGGAGGGAGAGAGGAAGGAGAAAAGGTGGCACAAACTCACTGGACAAAGATCATTTGTTATTTCGTTTAAGGACTTTTTTGGCTTCTGATGTATGACCTAATATTACAGTAATTGCAAAGAAAACAAACTTAATAAGAAAAATCTAGTAGCAAAAGTTTAGTAGGAATGGAAGACCGGATAAATGAATCAAACCAGGAGGCCAACTGCTTGTCTGAGGTGCTTCAGCTCATCCCAAGCTGAACCTACAAACTAAATGTAAAGGTACTAAACTTAAGTCTTCTGAAAGAGAGCTAAGGAGAAAGAATACAGGCGACTGATCAATGGCCCCTACCTCCTCTGTCGCATCATGACACCACTGTTCCAACTCAGCCAGCCCGGCCTTAACGTATTCCCCATTGCTGAATGAACAACATTCACGCCGCAAGAGAAGGCTGCAAAATTGGATTTTAAATTCAGGAAAAATAGCTTGAGATACTTTAGGATCAAAGTTGCAAAATTCCAGAAACCTTGAGTGATGATTTTACCTGTTAAATAACTGAACATTGATAAAGGAAAATATCTGAGTGAATACTTTGCAAACTAGGAATGAAGGGACCTGTATTGTCACAATTTTAAAGAGAGTTATGCTGTTTAAGAGCAAAATAATGACACTATCTCATCGTACTTGTAAGTTCCACTTACAAAGTTGGCCCTCATAATCTTCAAGTAGTTATTTAGGCTTTTCACAATGCTTTGCCAGTGAGCAACCAAAGCTTGTTGAGCCACAGCATTAGCTTGAGAACGTCCCTTCACTAAACTAGTTCGGGATGTCCTAGGTGCCTGTGTCATAATTTGGACGTGAAATACAAAGCAGACAGATAGTAGATGTGAAATATTTGTAAAACGAATATACACATGCATGCACACTTTTTTCCTCTTGGTACTCATGCACCCTTACATTTATGACATACAAAGTATAAGCAAATGTATATCAACCTGCAATTTGCGAACTCAGGTTAACCTGCTGGAATGCCTCAAGACTTGCACAAAGTTACACTATTACCCATTGTAACTTGGATGAGTTCATACGAGGAAACATGTCCAATTTTTTTTTTTTTTTATCAGAAACATATTTCCTTTACATAGAAATTGAAAAAAAAAAATGCATTAAAGGAGTGTAAGAAACAGTGTTTATCAACAGATGCATGACTTAAGTTTCTTGAAATTTGTACAGGGTTCATTTGTTACTCATTATGCCAGAGATAAGTTTATAGCAGGAAACAACTCAAAATAAATTACTTTCCAGAGAATCATGGAAATGGAACAGAAATGCATGTAGCGAGCAGTCCATTTGTCGGCAGATGCATTGTTGTTAGGATAAAGTCATTTTGTTGATTATGAATATCCAAATAACTAATTTATGGAAGTACAAAGAAGTAATTAAAAAAGGTAAGAGAAAATAGCCTAGCAGTTACCTTGATACACAATTCAAGGACTTGGGAGATCTCTTTTTTCAAATTATCTCTTATCATTCCATATATTTTCTCAAGGAAGGCTGTAAGTTGCTGTTTAAAAAGCAAAGCTGGATATTTGGCTTCAATTTGTTGTACTTCATCCAGGCCACCAAGCATCCAATTATTAAGAAATGAAAACCCAGCACTTTGTGGAGACGTTCGAAGCCCCTAAAATTGACATTTAAAAAAAAAAATGAAGGAACATAAACAAAAAAAAGTACATCAAACTGCACGATACTACAAAAGATAAAATGTCTCTTTCCTTACTTGAGACATCCTTCCAAACAGAGAAGTTGATGTTGATCTTCGCCGTTGTGGAGTTAAGCTTGCTGCTCCAGTTGCTTTCAGTGTGTGTTGAAGGAGTGACAGCAACGTGGATGAATTTGATAACCAATAAGATAAAACGTCAATGTTATCCTGGACCTTCAGTGCAGTAGAGAACTCACAGTGAGTGGCATAAGACATCAAAATTATCAAGCACAAATTAATTTATAAGGTTCTTAACTGCTCTTGTCAAAAGACTTAAGCCCATTTATTAAACTCGACTCACTGTTGAATGGCTAATGCAATTGTCCTTGTTTCCAAACATCAATAGCAAATGATGAAACCTGTACAAGATTATTCCACAACTAAAAAAGAGTTTAGCCATACCTCTATTGCTGTGCCTATTGTTCGAATGATACGGTCAAAAATGTTGGTTCTTTCAACCTCAAAAGACCTCCAATGGAGAAGGCATTTGTATATCAGACAAGCAGCAACAGGTCTGCCCCCAGAAAAACCTAGATCTTGTGAAGTACACTTTATTAGCAGGTCCTGGTTCTCCTGCACTCAGGAGAAAGGCAACAAACAAAAAAGGCCATCATCCAGTGTTAGTTCAGCCAAATACGAGGCAAATTAATAAGATGTCTTGGAGAACAAATCCAAAAAGGAATGTCAAAAACTGTGAAGCACATCTTTGTGATTAATGTTTGCCTGATAAATTTCTTGCAACTACTTACTTGCTGCTTCTCATTTAGAGATTTCTGTGGCTTATCCTCAGTTTCAGATTCCTGTGAGTTAGGGACGGCAGTAATTGAATCCTGAAACATTTAAAAGATGATGTGACAAATACACATGGCTTTTCCTAAATTTGACATATGCTAAAGAAAATTACCGATGCTTTTCGCATTTCTCCATTTTGAACATCTCCATTCTCCAGAGTTCTCTGCAATTCATTAACAACTCAACAAATATTTCCATGAAACATATGTGGTGGTACAAATGAATAACTTTTCAGGCGAGATTACCTGAATGATTGTTGCCTTTGATCTTGCAAATAGAGCTTTACTAGTTGGTGATATGGCTAGGGCTTGTTGCCGAAGTACTTGATTCTCAGATTCTAAATTAGAGAGCTTCTCTTCAAGCCTTGACCAAAGATAGAAGAAAAGTTTCAAAATGATTTAAAATTTTACACATCATGAGCGACTCTATATTCATCCATGCCTTCCCCTATTTGTCTAAGCCTCTGCTCCTACTTTCATATTAAGGCGGTAATAAGGAACTTTAAATGGAAATCACAGATTCCAACACTTCCATACTATGCATGTACATAAAAGAATAAGAACAGGTGGAATTCATGGAATTTGGATGAAAGTTGTTCAGATTCTCCAGGTAGTTAATTCTCAATTAGGAGGTTAAGAGAACTTCCACAAATTCTGTTACAAACCTTTGCACTGAATCTTGAAGCTGATCTACTTTCTTCCCTGCCTCTTCAAGCTTCCTAGTCAATTCCCCATTTTTGGCTTGCTCAATAGCGAAAGCCTGCTTCGCCTCTTCCGCCATACGTGTTTCTGATGGCAACAAGGCCTATACAAGAGAAAAAATTATCATACGTTGTCCCCATAAACTCAACCAGTAGTTATGATAAAATCAACAATTATTGTCAACCATGGGAATTTCCACACCAATTAATTCCAGTTAGAATGCAGTTCGGTCAGAGTGCCTACGTGTGAAAATTTATAATTTACTTCTAAAGGTTTCAAACACTCTACATGTCAATTTGAATTCAACATTCAACTTGATGGCATATGTTTCCTTGACTGAATGAAGCAAACATAAGAAAGATAAAAATATTGCTATTTCTCTATTAGTGTCTTCGTCTTGCTCTAATTGTAGCAACTCTACACTTTTTTAAGTAGTATAAAATAGGACCAAAAATGCTTTGAAAGAGAACATTCAAACAACCAGTAAAAATTATCCCACAAAGTAGCTGTACCTTCAACCTTTCAACTTCAGCTGTCAATGAATCAACCATTTCCGTATCTTGTATTATAACAGGAATCTCCTTAATGACAGGAGGTGCTTCTTCAATAGCATTCCTGGCTGCCTCTAGTTCTTTTATGACCATGGAGTTTGCTTCATCTATTTGTACTTGCATTGCATGTAATGCATCCCGCAACTCAGCAACTTCTTGGGCTTTTGCCTTCTCAAGATCAGTCTGTATTCACAGCAAACAAGTAAACTCAGACGGGACCTTCAGTAGGCATCCAAAATACTAGTTAAACAAAGTAAGTTTTATATTTTGATAGATGGAAAAGTAAAAATCACTACCCTTAATCGCTTTTCAAATTGCAAGCGCCATGTAAGTTCTTCCACACACTTTTCTAATTTGTCTTTTGCTTCTTTAAGAGCCCCAGTTTCTCTTGCCGCCTATATTAATTTAAAGGAACAGTGAGCGCGTGCTCTAATTCTTTATACACCACAAATTTCCATTGAGTTGAACGAAATTGAAAAGATATAATTATATTTAACAAATAAGATCATACCATTTTGAGTTGTCTGAGCTCTCTTCTTGCTACTCTACATCTCCAGCCACACTGAGAAACAATAACTGCCTTCTGAAGACTCTTATAATAGGAATAAACTTGATGGCACCGCCAATTTGCCTGTAAAACACAAATAGAAAGAGTATCTAGACGTTACTTTTAACATATGCCATAAGTTAAGAGTATTGGCGTTGATTCTGCACAAGAGCAATCAATATCACAATCTTGTCATCAGTGGTAAATTGCATCAAGCCCTTCGAATAATAATGTACATGAATAAATTATCATGGCACTGAATATTGATAATACCTGGAAGATGATGGCGGCCTTAGTTTGCTTCTGTAATATGAATTCATTGCATGCTGTCATTGCCCTTAAGCCTGTCTGCAATGTGATTGCAGCTGACAGTACTATTAGGTAGGATTTCCTGGCACTGTATCGCCTGAAGTTCTTCTGAAGCTTCAGGGCTGCAGCTTCCTGTCTCAACTGCAGATAACTTTTGCGGGCCATTAAACCTACAAAAAGTTAATAACGTCAGAGTTTCAGGACAGGAGTCGGTTTGTAAAACATATGATTATTTGATTGAGCACTTTCAAAAGATGCTTGCTTCAACATTATGCTTTTTCTTTTTTTTTTGGATCTAATTTGTATGTAAAGAAACCACATATCTCACTAACAAATCCACATGCACGAGATATGGTTGGAAATTTCCATCTGACAGTCATAATTTCATAAATAAACACTTTTCATGTCACAAATATTTTTTTTGGATAAGTAATGTTTTATAGAAAATGCGCAGAAGGGCGCAACCCTAGTACACAGGAAGTATACAAGAGGACGCCTAAGGGGGGCTAGAGAAGAGAGAAAGAAAATCAGAATAAGTAATCACCATAGGGACAAGCCAAGCTGCCGCCCAAGTGAAAAGGGTAGTAAAAAAGAAATGCAACAAATCCTCCCTACTACTTTCGGAGTCATCAAAATATCTCCTGTTCCACTCCGACCAAAGGCACCACATGATGCAATGCGGAACCATTTTCCAAACCACAGCACTACGCGGACGACCTCCCGACCACCAGCACTGCAGAAGATTCACAACCCCACTAGGCATAGCCCATGCCAACCCAAAACGATTGAAAAAGGCATTCCATAAGACTTGAGCGCACTCACAATGGAGAAGCAAATGATCAATGGTTTCCTCATCCCTCTTGCACATCCCACACCTGTTAATCACCACCATATTCTTCTTCCTCAAATTATCTTGCGTGAGAATCTTGCCAAGGGCGGCCGACCAAACGAAGAAAGCCACTCTCGGCGGTGCTTTAGTACGCCATATGCTCTTCTAAGGAAAAGGGCAAGTAACTTTTCATGTCACAAATATTAACACATTATTCTTTTCAACTGTTGCTGCTTTTAACTAAATCACATATTTTGCTACTTCTGTGCATTCTAATTTCACGCATTCTGAAGAAACAAACCAGTTGAGCATGATAAAACCTCATTTCTTACTGATAATGTTATGTGCAGAGATTTGAAAAACAGTACAAAAAGATACCTCGCAAGTGAGATTGCAACCAAATAGCAGCTTTGCGCAATGACATGTACTCTTTACGAGTAACATATGTACGAATTTGCCACTGGATGGTTCTAGCCGCATTTCCAAGTATCTCTGCTCTTCTAGCATCCAACTCAGCCATCTGACCCGCTCTTAGGAAAACCTTGGTCTTGCCTATCTGCCGGTACGTATTACAGAAAATAATTGTTATATACAGATACAAAGAAAATGTACATGATTCTACTGAAAAACACAGGACATTAAGTTTTTTTATAAAATAAAAAATAAAAAATCATAAAAGGTGGATGGTGAGGTTGAGAAGTTAAATATAAAAGGCTAAATCACCTGATATCCTTTCAATCCCTTTTTATCAAGAATCATTTGGCAAGCAACTTTATCTTCATAACTGTAAAGAGGGAGAGAGAGCACCATTTATGTACCATTAGAGATCTATATCAATCTAAATAGTAAGTACCACAAAAATAAAAAATAAAATAAAATTCCATCATGAAAAATGAAATTCTCAGGTCAAAAAAGATGAAACTTAGACATACTTTCCTTTCAGAATTTCTGGAGCCAGAATACCAAAACGATTAAGAAACTCATAATATGTGCGTCTGGTAGGATATCCAGCACAACTTATCCTAACTGCCTCAAGAACACCCTAGTAGAAATCAAAAATTCACATCATACAAAATTGAAAATAACATAAGTGAGAAATAGCGTAAAAAAAAGTAATTAAAAAAATGGTGCATGTCGACAAAATCATACTCACACCACAGCGTAATTGTTGAAGAATATTCAAATTCTCAAAAATAGCAGGTTTCAGGTCATTATTTGGCTTCACACATCTGATGTAGTGAGGTTCTGTTGCACTCAAGGTCTCCATCAAAGATTGAAGTTGTAGCTGCCAATTAACAGAATCTGATCCATTGAATCATTTCTTGTGGTGTATAATCACAATCCAAAGTAATATTCAAAATGAACACTTGAAAATTCATCAACAAGAGAGCATACTAGTCCATAAAAATCAATAACCTTGTATAACCATCCAATATACCATTACTAAAAGTAATTGATATATGATAAAGAGCTCTTGCAAAGGAAAGACTAGACTTTTAGGTCGTCAAAAGAAAGTTATGAACATGTGATGAAAAAAATCGACCTGGGTATGTTGTCAGCTAATTTGAAGCATAAAAAACATGACTGACCACAGGCCCAACAAATATTAGAAATTGAGGCAATTTGCCAAAAGAAAATATATGGACAGAATTAAGCTCAATTACATCATCACATATGACATTTAAACAAACATCAAGTACGCTGGAACAGCATTAAATTAACTTGCACCTCATGCTTTCACACACATCATACCTTAACCCCATCCAAACAAGAGATAATGAAAAGGAAATGCATGTAATCACCTTGAAGCGTGATCCAATGGAAGCAAATTTGGATGACTTTGATGATTCTTCTGGAAGTGGGGGAAACAGACCCACGACAAAGGAGCACTTTGAGGCAGTTAATAAAGCTTGATGTTCAGCCACCACATAATCTTTGTTCTTGTCCAGAAACTGATCAGCTTGATAGGTTACCTTTGAAATTGGAAAAGCTTTCAGAAACCAGAGAAAATGCACTAAACCTTCTCAAGGCAAAACAGCTAATATGACGAAACAAGATGTGTTTACCTCCCCCGCATAGTGTGATATGGTAAAATCAGTGCGAGAAAGCTTTGGTTTGATAAAACGCTTGTGAGTTTTGAATGTCTGGTACAACTTATGTGCAAATGTCTCATGCGTAGACTTAGGAAACATGCTGCATTGAAGAATCAGACAAAAATGAACAGCAGAGTAAAGGAAGAAACCCCCAGATGTAATAGAATGCAGTAGACTGGCCATATAAGCAAAGTTAAATTTAAATATCTGTTGATTTTATGATCAAGATAGAAATTAAGAATTAACATACTACATTAAGCACAAACAGCATATTACCAGGCTTCATCAAGTAGTGCAATAATTCCTCCAGCTTTCTGTAGAAGATCAAATTACTCATTTGTTATACAAACAGCATACAACATAATATGGTAATGATATGTGTTCAAATGTTAAATCCCAATATGAGTCTGAGTCTAACTACTAATCCATGAAGTCCCTTGGAGTAATCCAAAAATGGGAAACACCAAATTCTGAAGTTGAAAGATTGCGTAAGGCAACAGCTAAAAACCTTTTCAATCAAATCAAGCACATCTTGGTTATCAATGAACTCAATGTAGCTCCAATTTATCTCTTCTTTGGAATACTCTTCCTGCTCCATTTTAAACACATGCTGCAAGTGTGCAATTGAAAATAATCAAAATTAGTCTATAATCTCTCTCAAAAGTTAGGAGCCAAAGCCTTGATTACTAATTCATAAGCTGACCTGATTGAAATGTTGTTGTAGTTTTTCATTTGTGAAATTGATGCAGAACTGCTCAAAGCTGTTTTAAAAGAACAGATGTCAACACAGAACCAATAAGTCTTGTTTGTCGGTGGTATTTGTTAGGGTTGGGGGTGGTTAGCAGTGTTATTAGAGTATAAACTTCATGTGTAGACTTTAACGTATAATGATATAAATCACATGTGCATAGTGCTCCCCCCCTCCCCCCCCTGGTGGGAAACCCAACAACACCTTAAAAGGAAATTAAATTTCTTATTCCAATGATATAAAAAGCTTGTAACACTGTACCTATTGCACTTAAAACTTTCAAATCCATATATATCAAGAACTCCAATTATTGACTTCGAGTTCAGATCCTGTCCAATCGAAATGTTAATTTTTTCCACAAGCCTGTCAAAAAAGAAAAGTGGTAAAATGCATTATAACCAAACATAAACAATGATGCAAATTAATACATCCCAGGGAAAGAAGAATTTGTCAACTCGTCTCCTTACCAGTCAAATAAGCGAGAATATATTGTTTTTGCTAATGCATCCCTGCTAGCCATTGCATTATCAGGGTCAAGAGTTCTTGTAATAACTTCTTCAGGTGTCACCATTACACGTTTAATTAGCGCATATTCCAAGCTCTGGGCATCACACCTGTATAACAATTATGAGTAATAGCAATATATGACTACTAAATAGCTTCAAAACAAGACACGGGGATGCATTTTGAACAATGAAGTAGAAGAAACATACCTAAGAAGTTCTGCTGTCATATTAAGATGAAATCTAGACTTCTCATCCTTAATGACTGAGGAATCTATTTCCTTCCCTTTGGCAAAATCAATATTACCAAGGTGAAGAATTGCAGCTACCGCCCTGAATATTGCCTCCTGAAAATAATTATATATGATCAGAAATTTTACTAAACCTTCATCAAGAACATGCATGGTCTGTAATTACAGAAAGATAAACCTGTTCTTGCTCGCTAATTCCAACTATGTCCATAGCCCTTCTGGTTGCAAGATATTCATGGGCATCATTAACACCATCCAGCTCATAACAAGTTGATTGGTTTAAATAATGGAAAGATTTCGGGCTCCCCAACTTATATCTCACAATGTCCTGCAAACATGTGGGAAAAAAATCTCTTGAAGTAGCATTCATATTGCAACTACCAGTATTAATTTGCTCGACTTAAAGAGTAAACTGTGAGACACAAACTGACAAGCATTATTGTGTAAAATACCTCAGGTGGTGCAGCACAAAGGAGGTAAAAGCAATGGTAGTTTCTTTCTGGATTGGAAATTTGGCAAACACGAGACCTTTCAAGCAGATACGTTCTGATTGCTGCCCCAGATATCCTCCCATTCTTGTCAAATTGGATTTCAACGAACTTACCAAAACGACTACACAATAATGTCATGATGACACGAAAGAGACATTAAAATGAGAACTTCAAAGAGGATACCTGACAAAATATGCATGATAAGAAATAAAATGCAGTATAATTCAAATGAAGAAGATTACTTAAAGTTTTACTTTCCATTCCAAGTGAGCTCCCATCCATTGGTCAATGTTCACCAGATTTTGATGCCCTAACCGACTATATTTGTAGGTGAAATCCAGCCACCAAAACCAAACCAAGGCAAACCAATTGCCATCAGTTGGTTTCGGTTTGGTTAATCAGTTGAATCAGGTTTTCAGTTTCACTTCACCCACCTGGACCCATCACATGAAGTGGTGGCCCATTTGGTTATTAAAAAAAAACTAACAAAATGGAGAGAGAGAGAAAGAGAGGGAATTTTTATTTTGTAAGATGAAGAGATAAGTTTTCCTGATTTCATTTCTCGCTTCTCCTCTCCCTCTTAGGCTTGCCCTTGTATACTTCCTATGTACTTTGGGTAGCGCCCCTCTGCGCCTTTTATATATTTTTTGACTTATCAAAAAAAAAATTAATTGAGCCAAACAATTTAAAAGTGTATACAAGTCAACACCATTTTGATTTTCTTTACTTTTTCCCAAATTTTATAGGCACCAAATGGGGGGAGGGGAGGGAGAATGCATTGTATCTAGGAATGAGGAACTCGCAAATAACTCTACGTTATTTGTCTTGAATGATGACTTTGGCAGGTTGGGATTAGGGCTTAGCACCCACCACCCCTTGAGTTGGTGTTCAACCACTACCGACGACCACTAATAGTTAAGGCTGACCGAACCGTGGTTGGCCACCAAACTGCACTGACCACCCCGACAGGGGCCAATCAGTTTTCAGGCAGTTAGTACATTTGAGTGAGTTTAGAGAGAGAGAGGAAAAGTATCCGGAGGATAGAGGTCTATGCCCCATCCATGTTAATCAAATCAAATCTCTTTGTTCCTTTTTATCTGAGTAATAAATAAATCAAAATCTTCTTCCCATCCAAACACTATACTAGATAACACTTAAGCTAGCCAAAGATTGAAAGGAGTTTTAGGATTTTCAAAATGGTGGCAAGCCATCATCGTCCTCATCAATGGGTGTGGTTCTTCAACCACAGAGCCCATCACAGGCTGTGGCTCCCTGCATTTTCCAGATTAACTCTGCTTTTTGTCGACTCATCAATGCCATCGAAAGAGAGATGAGAGGCTTTTAAGAATAGAGGCAGTATGTGTGTGAGCATGAGTAAAACCCTAAAAAAAAAACAGAGTATATTTGAGTAGTTGGCTGGTTGGTCTGAAAATAGGTTTCAACAACACCCTAAAATTGATCGTCGGCCTGACGGTGGTTGATAGCCCTTCGCTTGTACTCATCGATTGACCCCCCAAACAGCTAGGTTTTGGGGTCAGTATAGTCAAGTCAGGGGGGTTCTACTTGAGAGTGGGAAATGAGAAGAGACAGGTTTTCATATAATGGACTCAATCAAGTTCATACTGGTTAAAACCCTAACACCTACCATTGAGACACAAACTAACGGGTGTCAGTTTTTTAAATTCTGAAACCGATACCGACCCAATCATAGAAGACCAACCAATCTAAGTTGGTTTCAAGTCGGTTCAATCTGTTTTTTGGAAATTTGCTCAGGCCTACTTTGAATGAAACTATAAAGTGAATTTCCATATGACTAAGACAGCTTTCAATGAGGAATGAACCATGCCAAACCGATACACACCTTGAGTTGTTGTTCCTAATTGTTTTGGCATTGCCAAAGGCTTCAAGAACTGGGTTGGACTGTATATTAAAATAAAAATAAAAAATAAAAGTAAGGTCAATACGGACATAACCCTTGATTTACTCAATTTTTGAGATAGCATGTTAAGCTATACTTGTAGAGGGAAATTTGGGAGTCAGAAATACAATACAATTAATAGTAACTTAATCATACCCCCAAAACTTGTTGTTCAACTGTCCGTCCTTCTACTCCAGATCGCCCACCTAAGTACGCAAGATATCTCATGAGCATCTTTGTTGTCTCAGTTTTACCAGCACCACTTTCTCCACTAACCAAAATCGAATTGCTTTTTCCTTCATTAATCATCGCCCTGTTTTCTTAAACATAACATCAGATAAGAACGCTACCCCATAAGGAAACAAAAAAGTTGTGAGATCCAGAAGACTACTCTGAATTTCACCTGTATGCAACATCTGCAACTGCAAAAACATGAGGACTTAGCTCCCCAAGAGCAGCTCCTTTGTATTGTTCCATCATGTGCGTGTCATATAGATGAGGCAATCGTTGAAATGGATTAACGGCTATCAGAATATTGCCTGTGTATGTCTGAGAAGGTAATAACAAGTATTAGCATAAAAAACATACTTTAAAGATCTTCCTTTCTATAGGAGCAGTTAGTTCAGCATATTGACATGTCATAAAGGAAAGATAAGAAGTAAAGTAACTCACATAGATTTCATTGAGTTCATATCTAGCAGCTAGATTTTGCAGCACTCCAGGTTCATGCAAATAGGAAAGCTTTGTCATGTCATCTACACCTCCAGGAGGAGCTTCCGTATCCTCCGGAAACACTTTTGATATCTTTGTGATGACCTGTGTGAATCCATCCAGCTGATTAGGACCACACTTATATGTGAGAAAAACATGAAATTAAAATGAAGCACAGGGACAAATTCTATTAGATTTGTTTGCTTATTCAACTTAGACTAGGGCAGCAAATCCTAGAAGCTAATATTGGCAAATTTAACTTAATAAGATAGCACAACTGGAATAGATTTCTTGATATAGTATTCTATAGTATGTTACATGACATAGCAAAACTTGCAAAATGTTCTGAATCAATGTTTTCTTTGCACTCTTACCATCACATTGTTTTACAAGTCTTTGCTAGGAAGATGAGGAATTACCCAAATTTAGACAAGCAAACTGCTTTGTTTTTCCTTTGGGCTATGCAAACCAAAAATGACAATGGATTTGCAATATACATTAGGTCTATACTTAAGACAGAACTTCAGTACAAGAATCAGGAGCCAAGAAGCAAAAGTGCAAGATGCATAGCCCTATCCCTTACAAACATTTGTTCTGTGGACAGCAATTGATGGGCCCACGGCTAAAGCTTGAGCAGTTTCTCAACACCGTCATTGATTAACAGTTCTTTTTTTCTTTTCTTTTTTTTTTTTTAAAAAAAGAAAGTTATTGATTGTTTGAGAGAACAGAGGAGAATGGTTGCAGCTCCAAAAATGAAAGCATTAGACTTATTCATCGCTAGAATTTGGAATTTAAGCCTACATGAAATGACTCATTGCTTGATTGGTACAACTCTAATCACCAAATTAGTGGGCACTTTTTTTCCCATTTGGATTGTTGTCTTCAGTGACACTCTAATGAACTTGATTCTGCATAGCGTGCAGACAGTGGTCTTTCTTTCTCTGATTCATATTTTATTTATAACCATGCTTAACCTCTTGTTTCATCTATGATTTACTTCAGCTGTTAGTCTTTGATTCTTTAAAGCTCCCAATATACTAAACTATAGAAAACGTTCTCTACTTGAACCTGCCTTTTCCAATGGTTGGAAAAAGAATTTCAAAAAAAAAAAAGAAAAGATAAATGCAAACAACATTTATAATTCTCACTGATGTCCTAAGCCACGAATGTTCTCAAAAGTTCCATTTGCATATTGAAGTAGCTGATAAAATGGACAAAAATAACTATTTAAAGGAGCCCTTACTGTTTTTCCATTGGCAATGTTGACATAAACCTCGTGGTCATTGATCCGAGTAACTTCTCCATCTATCCATGCTACAACTGGATCTTCAACCCAGACATGAGAACCTACAACTATGTTAACAGGTGCTGCCTGCATATCGCAAGAATGCAGAACAAACATCAAATTTTGAAAAATAATGAAGTCCATAAGTGTTAGAGAAAACTACAAGTGTTTCATAAAAAATGATGTTAACAGGAAAATTTAGACCATGACACAGCACCAAAAAGTAATTTCAACATCCCATAACAGAAATTTTTATCAAAAAGAAAGCAAAAGATACATTGCTTCAAAGAATCCTATTTATTTATAAACCTACTACTCAAGACATTCACAGAACAATAATCAATATTACACAACGGTAATCAGTACCATATCCTCCCATAACCGCAAAAACTCTAACAGTGCATGTAGATTCGCTAACTGAGGCTCTATTTTTCAAAACATTGAACCCAAGGGAGCAAGCTTTGCTACGAAATTTAGCCAACATTCCTCACCCAAAAAAGAAATTTACCCAACATTCAAATTTTAACAGATATCATCACCATATTTCCCAGATATCGCAATTAGTTGCCTTCAAGGTAGAATTAGGAAAAGTAACAGAAAGCCAGTACCTCAAACGCAAACGACACAAAGTAAACAAAAATTCAACTCCAAAAACACAGCAAACGGAGGGAAAAGGGAAAAAAATGTAAACCCAATAAGAGGTAGTTAAAGAAAACAAATTTCAACAAAAACAATAGAAGCAAGCTAGAAATGAATAAGAGATTGCAGTGAGAAGAGTCACATAAAACCAAACCTCAGCAAGCACACCTACACAAAAGAGAGAGAGAGAGAGAGAGAGAGGTCAAATTAAGTCAACAGAACAAGCATTCTTTGCAAATTTACCATTTGATTTTTCAACTCATCCAAAGCAAACGCAATGCACTAAGAGTCTGAATCAGTAAGCCCAGAAGACAGATAAGAGCCTGAATCAAATACAGCTTTCAAATTCAAATACATTCACAAAAACACTTTCTTCCCTCCCAAACCTCTCTCTCTCCCTCTCGAAACTTTGGCTAAGAGGGTTTGCATTGTCTCAAGAGTAGCGAGCAAACGGCACTCAGCTACACACGGCTCTAGAGCGCCACTAAATTGTTTCTCCGTAAACTCAAAAAGACGACGTTACATCGTCATTGTTGACTAATTAAGCAAACCATTAATGGGCCTTTATCATATCCTTGTTATGAATTTTGCACCATTGTTTGGGTTCAGTTTTACATATATGGCAACTCTCTCACTCCCTCTTCTTTTCTTTTTTCTTTTTTCTTTTTTTTTTTTAAGTTAAATTTCTTTTATCACGTTATTAATTAATTGTTTTCCAATTTTCTCCCACCAAAATTTAAATCTCATTTATGATTCATATGGTATGATTATATGAAATAATCTCATACAATGGTTTAAGATTCTTTTTTTCTTTTTTTCTTTTTTTTGAAAACTATACATATTCTCTTAAATTACGATGAATCTCCAAATTTTTAATTGAAATATTGTTCCCTCAATATACTAGGGAATTACAATGTAACCCTTTTGTCTTACAAAAAGAGAAAAAAGACTAAATCATTTTCAATAAAATAAAAATACCCTTATAAATTCAATATAGATAAATAAACACAGTGCCACAAGACCCACGATGGCTGCTTTGTTTATAAAAATATATTTTTTTAAAATTTTATTTTTTATTAAGGTATTTTAATTATACTGCAAATTACGTGTTAATTTGAGAGAGGTATGTGCATTTTTTATTTTTTTTTTTCATTCCAACAATTAACTAAAAGGACATTGAAAATATAATATATGCATAGTTGTACTCAAACTAAACCGGGCCAAACCGAGCATGTACGTCATATCCTACTTGTAGTCTAATACAAACCTTAAGTATAATTCACCCTTAAAAACTGGCTTGCAAGGGAAGGATGTTCAATAACTTATTAAATACACATGGTTAAAATTAGACTTAACCCATGTAGGATATTAAGATCGTAACATACCACTACAGTTCTGTAGTCAATGTTCACGGTGGCTCACTCTATCGACATTGACCCAATGGTAGCCATTTCTCTTTTAGTGGTTTCACTCACCTATTAGTATTTTAATATAGCTTATAGGTCGCTTCCTCCATGACATGTTACAATCCTAAACGTAATTTTTAAAAAATAGTGATTCCAAAAATATAATTTTTAAAATTACATTTGCTTAAACTACAATCCCAAACGGTCCTTCGCATACCACTCATAATTGCAACATAATTCTCCAAATAAAATTGCAGCTGTTAAACACAGACTTGTGCAAATGCAAAAGTCAATTTGACGGTTCATATCTTTTTTTTTTTTTTTTTGACATGTCCAGACAAGGGAAGAGGGAGGGGGATTTGACGGTTCATATCACAAACATACCATCGTAACTATAAACACCTAAACATTAGTAACTTACAGCTTTCAAATTCAAATACATTCACAAAAACACTTTCTTCCCTCCCAAGCCTCTCTCTCTCTCTCCCTCTCTCCCTCTCTAAACTTTGACTAACAGCGTTTGCAACTTTGCATTGTCTCGAGAGTAGCGAGCAAACAGCACTCAGCTACACACGGCTCTAGAGCGCCATTAAATTGTTTCTCCGTAAACTCAAAAAGACGACGTTACATCGTCATTGTTGACTAATTAAGCAAACCATTAATAGGCCTTAAAAAAAAGTTATATCCTTGTTATGAATTTTGCACGACTGTTTGGGTTCAGTTTTACATATATGGCAACTCACTCTCTCCCTCTTCTTCCTTCTTTTTTTTTTTTCTTTTTTTTTTTTAAATTTAAATTTCTTTTATCACGTTATTAATTAATTGTTTTCCAATTTTTCTCACAAAAATTTAAAACTCATTTATGATTCATATGGTATGATTATATGAAATAATCTCATAGCATGTTTTAAGATTTTTTTTTTAAATATACATATTCTCTTAAACTACCACCACGCAATATGATGAATCTCCAAACTTTTAATTGAAATAATGTTCCCTCAATATGCTAGGGAATTACAATGTAACCCTTTTGTCTTACAAAAAGACAAAAAAACTTTAAATCACTTTCAATAAAATAAAAATACCCTTATAAATTTGATAAAGTTGATAAAGGTAAATAAATATGGTGCCATAAGACGAGGTTTGCTAGGGGTTATTTTCATAGTGTTCTCCTAGCGTTCTCACAATCTTACGTAAAACATGATTTAAGAAAAAATAAAATTGTAGTACCTTTTTTTGCCAACAGATTAATTTTTATGAGTTAATATTTAGGTTCTAATGCTTTAAAACTTGTTTTTTTATTCAAAACTAAAACCTAAGGGTGGAAGATTAACCATTTAGGGATAGTATCACCTAAAATGGATTTGATTATCCTAAATTAAGTGCTAATGCTTCAATTTTGGTGCTAATGCCTTAAATTTTGTACTAATGCCTAAAAAAACAAGTGGTGGAGGCTACTACAATTTTATTTGTTCTTAAATCATGTTTTACGTAAGACTGGGAGAACGTTAGGATAACACTAGAGAGAGAACCCCTAACATTTTCCATTATTTGATAATTTGAGGGAGTGATGTGTATTTTTTTTTTTTTGTTCATTCCAACAATTAACTAAAAGGAAATTGAAAATATAATATATACATGCATAGTTGTACTCAAACTAAACTAGGCCAAACCGGGCATGTAAGTCGTAGACTACTTGTAGTCTAATACAAACTTTGAGTATAATTTACCCTTAAAAACCGGCTTGTAAGGGAATGGTGTTCAATAGCTTATTATATACACATAACTAAAATTAGACTTAATCCATGTGGGACACTAGGATCGTAACATACCATTACGCTTCCTTAGCCGATGTGCATAGCGGCTTACTCTATCGACATTGACCCGATAGTAGCATTTTCTCTTTTAGTGGCTTCACTCACTTGTTAGTATTTTAATATAGCCTATAAGTTGCCCCCTCCATGATATGTTATGATCATAAATGCAATTTTAAAAAAATACCGATTTAAAAAATGCAATTTTTTAAATTACACTTGCTTAAACTACAATCCCAAACGGTCCTTAGCCTACCACTCATAATTGCAACATAATTCTCCAAATAAAATTGCAGCTGTTAAACACAGATTTGTAAAAAATGCAAAAGTCATTTTGACAGTTCATATCACAACATACCATCATAAGTTCATAACCATAAACACCTAAACATTAATAACTTACAATCTCATGACAATATGACATCATAATTCAAAGATAGAAAAAAACTTAAACATTTTTAACTTGGGGGAAAATATACTTTGACCTCCTAAACTATCATTTATTTTTTAATTGCACCTCTAAACCCTAATAAGTTACTTTAAAAACTACACATGGCTTAATTATTAGAACAAAATACGGAGTTTCTTACCCATAATAATAGGGAAAAATAAATATACCAAAAATGACATAATAAACTAGGGTTGTGTTTTTACATGCCCATTTAATTAGAAGCATGATAAAGGCATAATTTTGAACCAAATTTTCTCCTTTTTTTATTTTTTATTTTTTTAAAAAAAGCAACAACATCCTATGTGGTCATTTTTTAATTTAATTTTTTTAAATGGTATTTTTTTCGTAAAAATTGTCATAAGAAAAAGATTATTTTAAATATATATATACCAAATAAAATAATGAGATTTTATTGCTTAAAAATGGTCATGACTTGCAGGATTCGGCTCACTTTTCAATAAGTTGCAGGATTTGTTGGGTGAGAAGAAGAGAGAGGGAGGCAACTCTCTTTGTGCTGTCCGTTTGAATACTATTTTTCCACATGATTACTCTACAAATATTTGATTATGATTCCAAGAATTTCATTAAGGTAAAACTTCTTTGATATTTGACCTTCCAATTCATAATATCAAAAAATTTCGTGTGTGTCTAACACAAGATACAGAGTTTAAACCAAAAAAAAAAAAAATAATAAAAAATATTTTTTATGCATAAAATATGAGTATATATTCATGCACTTGCTCCCTCTCTCTCTCTGCCTAGACTATTTGGAAATGCTAATTAGAAAATGCATCCACGAGTTTTTTTTTTTTATTATTAAAAAATGATAAGCCAGATGACCATAGTTAATACCTACCACCGAAAGCCGCACATAAAAAACTTAGACGATAAAAACTGCAGACACTCTCTCAAGTCTAACTGAACTATAGCCTTACTTAGCTCTACCAAAACACCAATAAAAACCAAAATGGTTATTTCTTATTTGTTCCTTTGTTGCATTTGATCTCTCTTTGGCTCCGTTTACTTCGACGTAAAATGGTTTCCGTCGGAAAATATTTTCAGAGAAATCATTTTCCCTGAAAATGTTTTCTGCCGAAAACATTTTACGGTGTTTACCGCGCGTACGGAAAATCACAAAATTTATATATATATTCATTAAATCATATTAAACTTTAAATTTACGGGTGAGTCCCGGGACTTGCCCGGGACTCGTCGGGACTTGACCAGGACCTATCTGAAACTTTAATGGGACCCGCCCGAGACATGACCGGCAGCTGCCCAGGACCCACCAGTGACTTACTCAGCACTTGACCTGGACCAGCCCAGGACTTTATTGGGACCTGTTTGAGACCTGCCCGGGACTTGACCAG